>LS485878.1:453056-473716 GCA_900490705.1 Pristionchus arcanus
TGTGAAAAGTGGAAGCGCACTTCATGACGAGTCGTTTGGTGTATTGCACGCCCGCATTGGTTGAGTTCTCAGCGAAAAAGGCGCGAAAAACGGTGTAGGAGTGAATTTCGTCATATTGCATAATGATGACGAAATTTGTTTTTCAGAAAATTTGTTTTTCCATGAGGAGTCCAATGGTCCCGGAGATAGACGCGCACGATCAGTTTGAGCCGAGTTATAGCGATTTTTCAAAAGCGTGACACACGTTACAGACAAACAGACAAACAGACAAACAGACAAACAGACAAACAGACAAACAGACAGACAGACACTACGATATATTACTTCTCAAGTAATTGACGGAGGAGCAGCAGTGATGTTATCTCTAGGGCCCTCTTATTGTTATTCCAAATCCGGAATAAATCGCAATATATTACAAGCCGTATATCCGTAATTTGATGTGTGTGTACAAAAGACAGACAAGTTCACTGTTTCTCAAATAGAAGTGGGCATGGATTTCAAGGAATCTTCCTCTGACTTCTGTTCTGGTTTCTCCTGTATCACTCGATACGCGGCGCTGAGGTGGGGCTGCAATTTTTTATATTATTTTTTTCAAAATTAATTTTGAAATTTCAATAAAAAACAATAATATTTACTCGCTGTTTCCGCCCTCCGAACATGGCTCGATAAGTGCAGCATTTATGGACCTGCAATGGTATTTTATTTGCACTTCCCTCGTATTTGCTGAATTTTTTGCGTGTTTCACATCTCGAAATAGAAATGTGTAGAATTATTGGAATTACATTTAAGTTGATGTTTATCTTAATAATAAATTCATATTGAATTAATTTACCCTGTGGTTCCGGCCTCCGTACTGGGCTCGAACGGGGGTTCAGGCGCGGGTCTGAAATGATATTTGTTTGTGTAGTTTTGACTTTCCGCTCTCCTCCTTCGCCCCAGTTTCTTTCTTGATAATGAGTGACTGCGCTTAAAAATGCTCACTTCCCGGTCGCCTCCTTAATCGTTCTTTCTTCTCCTTCCTTCTTGCTAATCAGTGACTGCGTCTCCTTCTGCGTGCCCTCTGTCGCCTGCCCGCTCTTCGCGGCTGCGCGACGTCTGCGCTGAACCTGAAGTGAATATCAATGGAACTGCACAATTATGGATCAGATAACATCCTGGTACATTGAACCAAATATTCTTAATAATATTCTTTTGCGAAAGGATGAAGAATCAATATGTGCATTCCTCGTACTCACTTAGACAGAGGAAGGATTGTTCAGAATGAAAAGATAAATTCTATCCTGGCATCCCATTTCATGAAGTCAAATATGAGCATATGAGCAACATATGAGCATTCCTTGTTCAGATAGGATCATAGTTGCGACAAACCGCACGGATAAAACCATCCCACTCGTTTTGCTCACCAGGAAAATTACCGCTCCCGCCAGCACCACTGCAGCAACGATCGCGCCCGTCACGCAGAGAACGATCGTGAACTGAATTAATTAATATTAATTAATTAAAATTATGTTTTCAAAATTGTTGAATCAATAATGAAAATTGCCACTCACGATGGGAGACTGCGCTGTGCCTGGTACGGTTTTGCTTGCCTGCAATTTGTTGTTGTTATTTGCATTTGTTGAAATGAGATAATATTACACAGTTGGTACATGATGTGAACCAAATTCACCTCGTCACTAATTTCGTTGGCTTCCAACCCTGCCGGCTTCACTCCTTCATGCTGCGCTTCGTGCGTTCCGTTAATCGATATCTATAAAAAAAATTTTAAAATATTTCCTAACCACCGAACTGGCAGTGTGGAACAGTTGAGCATTGCTCTGTTTCTGAAGTCATGCCTGCTTTCCCCAGTTCTTCATTTCCTCCTCTACCAGAGGGGCTATCGATCCGCGGGGGATAGAGAACCCCTCCTTATTCCTGAACAGAAATACAACAAATTAGTTGTAATCACCTCGCTGATATCCGTGTCGTTCACCACAATCGCCGGCATCACCTCTAGCTCTTCGTTAATCGCCTATAATATAACGCGTTTTGATATTTTGTGCAAGACAAAATCGAGCGGAATTAATAATTGAATTTGCGCGCATCTAGCGGAGCGTTCCGTGCGAGCGTAGCGAGCCCCAGCCCCCTGCAGGGGCACCCGGAGGGATAGCGTCCAATGGACGCTAGTCAATTCCTACAAAGAAGAGCGAGCCGCACTAACAGGATGGAAATTAGTTGGCAGCAATCATCACTATTTCGGAGCATGATCCCTGTGAAAGCAGTTGCCTCTAGCCGTTCGGACCAAATGCGTGTCACCTGATCACTCGTCGGCTGCCCCTCATGCTGCCGCGGTCGGTACTCGTCGGCGTAGTGTGAGCGGCGCTGGGCCATGTCTGCATAGATCATTCTCTTAACGTCTCGCTTGCGTTTTTTTTTGATAAACTACCATCCCCTATTATTTCCTTTCAACTTTCACAAATCTCTAAAAAAAAACAATTAAAATCGGCCAAAGAATAGCGTCAACGTAATCGTGCGAAAAACTTGATTATTTATCTTTGACCTAGATGATCAATTCTTTCAAATCAGTCGAAGAATAGCGTAAACTGACGAGCTCGGGCCTCGATCGCAAACAGAATTATAGACACATTTGGTTGTGAATGTAAATTCGAACACTTGTGAATTTCAAACTACGTGTTTACGAAAATTATGGTACATTTTTCAAAAAAACGGGTAAACTGACGAGCTTTGGCATCGAGCGCGAACCGGATCTTGCCCTCCTGCTCCGTCTGGTTGACGGTCGCAGTGAAGACCGGGAAGAGGTAATGACCGTCCCCTGCAAAAAGGCGGTCTCGGGAAAACCCGGTTAGAGCTGTGATGTGTACGGAACCGACTCTGCATTTCGCAGTCTCTCTTCACTAAAGCGGGAGAGTGTGCGAGATGAATAGCCTGCGGATCTTTTTGAGCTTTTGAGCTCTAATGGACAAGCAAATTGTAACGTACACGTGCACTGCCCTCGCTGGCACACATGCGGATCTGAAATTATTTTTATTTTTATTCTTTATTTATTAATAAAAAAATCTTCTGAATAAATATTAACAGCAAATTACTTCCGAAGGAGAAATCGTCATCATCCGTGAATCCGTCGTCCTCACTCATCATCACAATCTTCTGACCGACAACGAATCGAACGCCGATCGAGAAGTGAACTGAACGGTGGGGTACGGTAGGAGAGGATAGGATACGGTATTCCCCATTCGTCAAGGGGACACTTGCACAGATCTACCTAACAAGGAACCAACAGAGGGTTTGAATAGGGTTCCGTTTGTACGGGTTTTTTTGAAGATATTTTAATCAGTCGTCGTTCGTCGATGAAGTAAGGACTCCAATTGATTCGTTGTAAGATCACTGAATGCGGAACCATAAATAATGTAGCGAAAGACCAGATAACATTCGACTAGACTACACTAGAGGACAATGCAGTAGATACAGTTACAGTATCCTTACGCTCTAAGACAGGCAGCCCAGAACGGGTCGCAAGGACGGCTACCGTCGTACCCTTATCGATCCAGCCTGAAGCGGTGAAGCGGCGCACGTTCTTGTCCGGTCGATTGATCCAGTATGAACGCCATCGGTGATACTCATCGGGAACGTATCGGGGAGGCGTTGCGCTGAAAGGAATGCGCAGGTTGAGAGTAGGGCAATCATTCTAGATGTTTCAGAAAAGTTTGCACTTGGACTGGGTATGAACGTGAAGACGACGACTATCAAGCTCCACTTTAGATGGACTCATGGTTACGGTAGGTTACGGTACTGAGATGTACGGTATTCCACGATGGCTACCACTTCTATTCAAGATGAACGACGAATACGGTAATGATACGGTACCTCACGACGACTATCGCACTAATAAAGAATATGAGAAGAGTAGACAATTTGAATAGATGTGATTACGGTAGATTACGGTAGATTACGGTAATTGTTGTACCGTAATCTACCGTTACCTCACGACTTTACCTCACGACGACAACTGTCTTGCACTCGGTTAGGTTCTTCTTTCCATGGAATTTCTCGTAGTATCGACGAAGGAACATCGGCGTTTCCCTCTTCCTCTCACCGTACAGACACGATGCTTCCACGTGACATTCCTGAATGGGAATATAGCTGGATACGGAAGTATAACTGCAGGCTAGACACTCCTTCCGGGAGGTTGAATTCGTGAACGGGACGACGGAGGGTAATTCTTCTTCTTTTTAATTCTTCATGCTCTCTCGTTTGTCACAGTGTTGAAATGAGAGCGCACGGAATGAAGATATTTGAGAATTAACGCTATTAAGAGGCCGTTTGCGAGAGAGTCGGACAAATCTGGATGAGTTTGGCACAGCTCAAAAATTTCGATTCTCTGAAAATTTGCTTTCTGGGGTTCTTGAGGGGTCGATCCATCCCCTTCCCCCAACCGGGGCGAGAGATCACGGGAAAGGAAGAGAGTCCAGGCAGTTAGGGGGAGGGAGGATGGATCGAAGGGAAGGAGAGAGGCTGCCTGTTTACAGTCTGATCAGGGTAGATCACAGGTTGTAAACAGGTGGAAAGATGGCTAATTTTACTTACAAGAACGTGTACTATCTATTTCATAAAACCTTATTTGCACGTTGTAATGAATATTGAAAAAACATATTTGGAATCCTTGCATCATTCCCGTCCGATCTAGGGTACTCTCCCCGTGCCCAATTAGCTCCCTGAGAACTTCCGTTTTACATGATTATTTTTGTAATTCATTAAAAATAAAGTCGACAGCCTTAATCAGCATTGAATTCTACTTCGGGAGCCAAACTCGCATATTTTTAGCTTTCCTGGTAACAGAGTAAATCGAGAAAAACCGTTTTCGACGTCACGTCATCTGGAGCCAACGGGACGTCGACATGAAAAATGAATATGGCCATCGTCATCAGCACCCTCAAGAACCCCAAAAAGCAAATTTTCAGAGAATCGAAATTTTGCCAACTCTTGTCCGACTCTCTCGCAAACGGCCTCTTAAACAGAGCCTACAGAATGAATAATTCATATCTTAATTCCTCGCACTCGCGCAAGGGACTGAATGATGACAGTGCACGCGGAATGAGAGCAATTAGAATTTGGCAACCCCTCTTACGAAGTATTCCTGCTCTAGGTCGCCGCATCGAGTGATGTCCGGCAGTTTGATCTCCGGCTCTGGAAAGATCAAAGATCAAGGATCAAGTTCCAAATCTGTTGGAACCTGTGGCTGCGTGGGATATAGTAGCAAAGATGACGAGGAGAGCTAACGGAACGTCCATTTCGAGAGAGAGAAGAGAGGGGAGACCGGTCGAGAGGGGAGGAAGGGAGAGAAATGAGGGAAGGAAATGAGAGCGAGGACTCCACTCTCGTTTCCACAATTGTTTAATTACTTAATTAGTTATCTTATTTATTTGATTTATTTTGATTTATCAATAAAATTCATTGTTGAGTACGCAGTAATGAAATTGATCCACATAATTCATTGACCATGAAAGTTGCAACAACAGATAACAGAGAAAATGCGATTTTGATGAAATGTGCAATTGTTGCTACATTTTCAAATTTTCTTTCTAATCATCGTATAGTGAATTGGGAAGCAACCAGCTGTATCGAGATTCAATGTTCCTGATTCGCTATCGTCAACCGGATTTCCCTGTTCCTTCCAGCACGTCCATATCGGATTTTCTTCCGTAGACTGAAGAAGATGGCGATGTATGAAATCAACGTATTTGAATGGACGCAGTCCTTGACTGAAAATAATTGATTTCTGATGAAAAAAAAGGAAAAAAATAAATATTACCTCGCCAATTTCTTGGCTAAATGCTTTTCAGCCATTTTCGCCAGTCCCCTTTTGCGAAAAGCTGGCATTGTGAAGAGGTTTGAGCACTGAATTTCGAATATTTTTTTATATAAATTTGTAATAAATTAAAATGACATGAATTAATAACGCACAGCTCCGAATGGTGAGGACATTTCCCATGCTACGGCATCTCCAGTGGACGAGTCACGCACGATAACAGAGGGTAGATATTGAAAGCAGGCCCTGAGGAAAATAGTATGCGTTATTTCTATACTGAAAATGCCAGTGGAAGAGGAAGAATGAGCAAACGATCGAGAAAAAGTTTGAAATATTGCGAAACCTACGCAGTAGCTTCTTCACTGACACTGAAGCTCCAATTTGTATGAATTTTCTGAGAGTCTTTTTCCATATCGAATCTGTCGATGTAGAAACCCTCGATCGACGGTGTCTCGGTCTGCAATTCTTGTTATTGTTTCATTAAAAAAACAATAAATCGATAAAACCGACCTCTTTAACCGCTCTCATTTGCTCATCAGTCATGTAGAAAACTGCCGCTGATGCTCTATCAGCGGACACGTCGAAGACATTAGAGAAACGGTCGAGAAGCATCTAGATATTGAGCGTATTTCAAGTGATGTTGGAAAGTTGAAATGATTTAGGGCACTTTTCAATTCCGATATGCTACGTCTCTGGCTCGCGAATACTTGCCCAACCTGTCTGGTCCTCGTGTCTGACAGCACCCGAATCCGCCCGTCCTTCTCCACTCTTTCCTTGACTATTTCCAGTAACTCAACGAGCGATTTCTCCAACAGTGCCGGGTCATGATCGCGAACTGGAGGCCGCGAGTAGATGTCGCTGCTGAAATTGGAAAGTTTTTCATGACCATTGGTAAGCTAAGCATACATAGGCACACGACCCACAAACAAATTTATTTATCGCTATTTTCAATGCTCCCCTGTCGCTCAAAGAGCCTAGACAGCCCGACTCACAATCCCTTGCTATTCTCCTCGAGGACGAATACGTACTGCGGCGAATCGCCGTCTGAAGCAGAGGTGAAGAAGCGAAGGTGTGAAGTTGGCAAACTGGGAAAATAAGAAGGTTTTCTGCATAACACATTTAACTCATTAACGAGTGCTGAATTTTGTTATTATTGCGCTTTCGAAATTCAATCGATGACTTACCGTTGCTCAATCACATAGAGAATGGTCGTTTCTATGACCAGGTTGTTCGGAATGCCGTTGCCATCCTTCCGTAGGACATTGAGCAGATTGGTCTGCTTCTCAGGTGTATCCCACTCGATGAGAACCATCTGAAGGCTGAGGTGATTGTATCAGAACAGCGACCAGAAATGCACGAGAGAGTAGTGCGAGAGATCATTTTTTACATGATATTCCCATATTGAGAGGTTAGCAGAGAAACAACAAATGCCGCCCATCGATTGCTGTGCAGATCCATACATTTTTTTAATTAAGAAAATAACGAAAATACGAAACGATGGGCCGTTTCTCTTGTCGACTCGGTATGATCAGCAGAGAAAAAGAGGAAAAGAAGAAGATAGAAAGATAGAGAGAGAGAAACACGAGATTATAGTAAGCCGATTTATTCTTGAAAAATAATTATTTATCTCATTTAGGGACCACTATCGTAAAAGCCAAGAAAACATGCTGGAAAAAGTAAGAGATAGAGCTGTATGAAACTCGGAGTTCGATGCCATAATGATCACCCGATCTCTCGTTTTATGGTGCTCTTCCACCTTCACCTTTCTAGTCTCATGTTGTACCCGCTGGCATTTTTTCTTGATCGTAAGTTCCAGGTAGATTGGAAGGACCATCTTGTGCCTGCAACCATACTTGGAAGCCGCCGACTAGCCAGCGACCAGCTACAGTATTTATGTATCTCCCAAGAATCACTGACCATCATCGCTATCGCTTTCCCTACAAATTCACCTATGCAATTTTATTCATTCTTCGTCATGTCTTCAGACCCTTTTTGTTTCATTGCTCTCAGTCTGCCCTATTTTTTTCTTATTCTTCATATTTTCCAGATGTCAATGGTGCCCAGGGAGCGAATTCTCGCCGAAGCGGCCCTTCTTATTGATGAGATGCGGAGCGCTAATGAGATCTGGTATGGGATTTTCGAAAATATACGATTATTTTTCACTTTATATTCGCTAATCGTGTAATTTGCAGCGAAGAAAGCAACATACGCTTCTCGCGCGTCTGTCGCGGATGCGGTTCCGCGTCCGCCCGATACTCCTCGGACGCGTGCGGTCACGCAGCGTGCCGCGAGTGCGCGGACGCCACCGAGTGCCCCGATGCGGACTGCAGCAAGGCCACGACCTTCGTTCAGGTCATCGGCAGTGGTTGGTATATTTTTAGCACAATTTGCCTTAATTTTTAACTAATTTCGGCAATATTTCTGTATTTCCTATCTCATACCAAAGATTCAATTGTGATTTCCAGACCGCCAATGCGGCATCTGCATGTTTGACTGTCCTCGCTTCCGCGACGTCTTCCGCGCGTGCGGTCACTCGATTTGCAGCGCTTGTTGCGGTCAAATGCTGCTGAATAAGGGAAATTCGAATAGTAGGTAAGTATGAAAGATGATTAATCCGAGGATTCGGAGCTGATGGTTGAGGAGAATTAATTAGATGCATCGAGTCATGAATTTTATTTGGTACAAAACTTGTTAAACGTGTGCTGTCGTGAATTGTAGAGTTTAGAATTTAAAAATGGCAATTCGTAATTCTAGATCCACGACCCCTCTCCCTTGCCCCCTCTGTCGCAGCGTCTCCGCGCCCTTCTCCCTAGTGGAAGATGTGGAAGGCGTCCTGCCCCCTGCCGCCCTCCCCTCTCTCCGGAGAGCCTTCGCGGGGGAGCTCTTTGAAGAAGCGAGGAGGAGGGCGATGCGGAAGTTGATCGAAGGCAGGAAGGTCCGGTATGAGAAGGTGAGCGTATACTTTCTAATCTATCCTTATTACGCTTTTCACAAAACTTGACAATTAAATTGTACGCGCGTATGGGAAAATTGACGATTAACGGAAAAGGCGCCCAACCACACCAAACACGTTTAAATACGTTAAAATTGAGTTTTTCTGCTACAAAATAGTTTTAAATACATTCTCACACCAGATTTTAGCTGTCAACAATGAAAAATGGCAGAAAAGTATAGATTAAGTGCGTATAAATCTAACATAAAAGTTTAGAGTGTGCGGAATTACGTTATGTCCGGACTAATTAAGAAAACGTAGTATCATTCCCTTTGCACGTCCCCTGCGACCGACCGTGAAGAGCATCAGATGCATTCAGTGAACTGCAAACCAAGGGTGTGCAAAAAAACCAAGGGTGTGCAGTGCAAACCTAGGTTAAAGGGGGGAGTGCATCAACCGCGCGGGCGACTATGCAAAGTGAGGAATGAGAGGGCGCGCTCTCCTCATTTCGCACACTCTCTAGCTCGTTGCCTGAAACGCAGGGTCACTTGGCACACAGCCAATCGGCCATATCTCCGTTCAAACAAAAATTGAAAACATGGGAATTTCGAGAATGTGATCGGGTAACAGGGGTCCATTATCTCACATCGAGAACTCACCTAGCCAGATATTGATGCCTATCCCCCTTTAAGCATAAAAAATTCAGTCTGATGAAACCGTCTTGATTGTTTCCCATAATTATTGAATCTGAGAGACTTCTGAGAGTCCTCTCCTCGATTTTTTCTGTGAAAAATAATCAACCATTTCCAGGTGGACTACTACGGCGGCAGTATGCAGGCTCCGATGAGATTGTTTGCGTACGGAAAGAATTATTGAAATATTGATTGCCTCGGATACGAGCCCGCCTTCTCCTCTTGCAATCTGTGATTGTTATCTATCGTGAACGGATATTATCGTTACTAATTCGTCATTTTTCCATTGACTTATTGAGAAATTATAATGATAAAAAGAATCCTGATGTGTATGTTTTGCAAATGAAATTCTCGTTACATAGATCAACGGGGAGCGATTAGAACAAGATTTCCGTTTATCTCTCAGCTAAAGCGAGCTCATGTTTTTCCCAAATACAGAGCAGATAAAATGTGAAAATAATGGGCAAAACATCAACGGACAAATTATAACAAACATTATTTGATTTATTTTAGCGTCAATCTGAAGAATTTCGCTATTCTCAGCACTCAAATTGTTCATTGACGCGAGATTTGTGCTTGATACGCAGACATCCTATCTTTCTGTTACGCCTGACTTCCAAGCCCGCTGAAAACGCGTTTTATTATCACAAAATTTCATAATCAGATATCATTCAAACCTAGCACTCTGTGATCGTTATCCACATACGAGAATCCATTCGAATAAGCGGTGCAAGTTGTCGAAAACCACACTTTCTTGCCAATTAATGGCAATTGCTGCAGTAAAGTTTAGGACATCTTGATGGGAATCGATCACAAAAATGCGAAATAATCACCTTCTTAAGCTTGTCCGCACATTGCACACTGAGATAGCCGGGACTCCCATCGGCGACGATTTGCAATTTATCGAGTTTTCTCGAGAACATTCCAAGAATAGTCTCCGGCCAATCAATGTCTTTAATTGCCAGCAACTGGTTGTTGTTGTTGTTGATTACAAAATAAGCAAGATCCAACTCGTTTATGCGCATTGCCCGCACCAATGTTGACAAGTCAAGCAGAAATTTGGCTGGAATTACGCCAATTATTTTCGAAAAAACAAGAAATTTCGCACCTGGTTCTGTGGTTTTCACCTCATGCGCATACAGAGACAGCTGGTCAACTTCGCATGTGCGAATTGTGGATAAAAGATAGTTGCTGCGAACAAAATTTATTATTAACCCACATTTATACTAAAATGATCTCACCATGTGTATTTAAACAGAATGTTCGCCACAACGGACAGCTTCGAGACGCGCACGCCTTTGAGCAGAACAGCGAAAATATCTAAGGTTTTCTTTTCGCGGCAGTGCGTCAGTCGGGCTTTCACGATACGTCGCCCAATGCACTCTCGAAGGCATTCAATTGAGTGTTCCTCCATGTGAACGTTCAAATCATATTTGATAAACCTGAAAAAGAATAATACTGCTGGAATAAATAATCATAATTCATTGTAAAATATCATACTAAATGTTTATTATTATTAATTAATTTAAGAAAAAATGAGCTTACTGTTGCGTTATTTAGTTCTCCGCGAACGCGACGCATGCATTGGTGCAAAGCGAACCGATTTCGGCGTAATTTTACAATCAGTTCAAAGAGGTCGGCAAAGTGGCGCGGTATGTGCAGTGAAAAACAGACTACATTAGATTTAGATGAGTCATCAAGGCTGAACATTTCGACCACAGGAATAGTCGCTCTTTGAAGCGCGTACTCGTCAATGCTCCATTTGATCTGATGCGATGTCTAAATTAGGGATCGAATGATTTTTTTTAATTATTTAAAACGCGTTCTCTGTAAGAACCGAGGTGGGGTGGCACAGTTTTGTCAAAACCGTCTTCCGAGGCTCAAACTTCACCAACATGACCACTAGGGACGGTATTTACGATTTTTGAACTTTGATCCCAAAAATTTTGATCTTTGATCTTTGATCTTTCGAAAAATAAATTTTAGATATCCCTATCATGCGATAGCTCATTCGAAAGAGCATAAAAAGTTATGTAAAAATTCCAAAGGATTTTAAATTTCATCCATTTTGACCCAAGTTATGACTGAACATGTGACGATTTTCGTCCACTTCGATGAAAATCGATGTGACTACCCAGGAAACAAGGCCTACCCCACTCCTATTTTTTGATATTATTTGTATTTTTTATATTCAAAAACCTTGGCAAACTTTGCGGGTCGCATTTCGCGTGCCAATTTACCGAAACTTTCGACCAAGCGTGGCCAACTGCGTCTTTTTTTCTAAAACGGATCCATTCCGATTGGAGGGTGAGTGTTTCCAAGCACTTATTTATGCCTCCAGTAACGTTTTTTCGTCATTTTTAAACCTTCTGACGATTTTTTGTAAACTTTTTGATTCATATTTTTGACATACCTCACCTGGACTTTTTTCACATAAGGGTCCCCCCTTATGTGCAAAATCAGGTTAGAGGTCATGTCAAAATAGGACCTCAGATACGCAATAAATTATGTTAGGGTGTCCAAAAATTAATTTTATGTTACTTTTAGTGGATTTCGACATGTTGTTTTGGTCAACTCCGATATGACCCCTAACCTGATTTTGCACATAAGGGGGGACCCTTATGTGAAAAAAATCGGGGTGGGTCATGTTCAAAAATAAGGTCAAAATGATGATGAAAAATCGTCAGAAGGTTCAAAATGACGAAAAAAGGTTACTGGAGGCATAAAGAAGTGCTTGGAAACACTCACCCTCGTATCGGAATGGATCCGTTTTAGAAAAAAAGAAGGGTTGGCCACGCTTGGTCGAAAGTTTCGGTAAATTGGCACGCGAAATGCGACCCGCAAAGTTTGCCAAGTTTTTTGAATATAAAAAATACAAATAATATCAAAAAATAGGGATGGGGTAGGCCTTGCTTCCTCGGTAGCCACATTGATTTGCATCAAAATGGACGAAAATCGTCATATTTTCAGTCATAACTTGGGTCAAAATTTATGAAATTTAAAATCCTTTGGGTTTTTAACATAACTTTTTATGCTCTTTCGAATGAGCTATCGCATGATAGGGATATCTGAAATTTATTTTTCGAGAGATCAAAGATCAAAGATTAAAAATTTTGGGAACAAAGTTCAAAAATCGTAAATACCCTCCCTATGGGTCATGTTGGTGAAGTTTGAGCCCGATCTGAGAAAATTTTCTAAAACTGTGCCATCTGAGTAGCCTTTCACCGAGTTCTTACAGAGAACGCGTTTTAAACACAAGATATTATAATTTTAGAAGCGAAACCGTACCAATCGAAGCGTGAACACCGATTCCGATGCATATTCAACAACCATCCAAATGAGTTCGAGCGGCAAACCCTCGAGCATCGAGCTCTTCTCGCAAATAACTGCGCCGGAATGATTGGACGAGCGAAGCACTGGCGAGGGGTCCATAACGATGTGCAGTGCCGATGAACGGTTGAATGATGTGGTGCAATATGGAATTTTATTGTGCTTCGACGCTTGCTCTGCAGGAATACCAGCGGGTGCGAGGAGGCAGAACTGAGACTTTTTTTTATCGGACAGAATGCATGGCAAAAAGAGATTCATGCATTAAAAATGTATTTTAAATCGAATAAAATAAGGAATTTTCACGATTTCTACAGTGAAACATTTGAAGAAAACAAACAAACAATAATCAACAGGATTGTAAATATCGCGCCACGAGTCAGATAGAACAGTGAGTAATAGTGATAAGAGAAAGAAAGAGAGAGAGAAGGTTGGCCCCCCTTCTTGGTCGCTTTTCTTCTCAGTAATCAATTCTATCTTCTCTTCCTTCATTCTCAAAATTATCTTGCTTTTTTTCGTTTCAGAATGGTATTTCCATTCCGTCCCATTCAAAATGAACCGCCCACAGTTAGCCTATCACTATTCGAGCAATTGCCTCGTGAACTCCTATGGGAAATGATTGGATACGTCCCGGAGAAAGTGCTCGACCTACTATTGGTAAGATTTATTCAATTCTTTCAAACTTTTTCAAAGAGTGAAAAAGTTTGTCTTATTTTCCTTAGAACTGGTAGTGGGGGAAAGCAGTGAGCAGGAATGACTAATTCTTGATTCGTGATATTTCAGACATCTCGTTTGCTGAAATGGCGCGTTGAAGAGTACTCCCTACAACGAACAACAATTCCGCTTGTGAGGGAGTTGGAAGTCTGCTATTATCATTCCGATTCGGGTCAATTTAAATTGTATGTGGACTGGTACAAGGCGCATTTATTCGAACTGCGTCTAAAAATGCGAATTCCTGAGGCCGAATATTGGAAAGAGAAAAATTCGCATTATGTGAGTGAATGCTTATCACCTCGTTGATTGCCTACAATCGCAGTGCACGTACACATTTGACATCCCTCCGCCATTTACTGATGATGGGAATATCTTTCTTGGCCATTTGAGAGATGCAATGGGAACATCGATTGGTAAAGCAAATGTCAGAAACATGTGGCACAAAACAACGCTGGAAACGATCTCAAGACTCTGCATTGGAATTTCGATTCGCGATTTATTTATCCATTGTAATCATCTTGACGAGTCTAGCAGGCCAGTTTACTTCGATTTTTTCTATTATCATAATTTAAAGAAAGAAAGGCTTAAAATGACTCACCCATTCATTCTAATTTTGTTATTTTTTCAACTTGACAAAATAAACTTCAGCCAAGCCATACTGACATTCATTGAATCTCATACTGTTGATCAGCTGGCACCTTTCACATGTGAACTCACTGCTGGCGAGCTTCGATTTTTCATTTTTGTTTTTAATACTTATTTTTCAGTCTCGGTTCTGAATCAATTCGCAACCCTACTTCGTTAGTTGTACATCTACCAGTCACATTTTACCGGAATTGAACGAATTAATTCCAACTATTTTCTCGGATTCGTCGATGAAAATTGGGCATCGAATATTCTCGAAATGTTTTCGAGAAAGTTAGACAGGTTATTCATCGACAACCACACATGTCCCAAATATCTGACCGCCTCTGGTGTAATCTTCCTTAAAGAGGTATGCCAGTAGGCGCTCCTGCAACTCTTCGGTAAGTTTAGTGAAACATTGATTCTTTTCTAGGCTCTGGTCCGTTTTGGGTGTCCCATCAAAGTTTCCTGGTCCCAAAATAGTTTCCTGGTCCTTAAAAAGTTTCCTGGTCCCCGAATAGTTTCCTGGCCCCATAATCGGCCGATCAGGGCACAAAAAAGTTTCCTGGTCCCAGAAATAGTTTCCTGGTCCCAGAAATAGTTTCCTGGTCCCAGAAATAGTTTCCTGGTCCCATAGTTTCCTGTATCCATCCAAAGTGGGTTGTTATTGAAAGGACAGTTCTATGTAGAAACATTGTTATGTGTATACGATGCAATTTATCTTTAGAATTAGTTTATTCTTTTCGTGAAATCCGATGGGAGTTTGGGGAGTTTGAGGGGGTGACGGAGAAAAGAAAAGACATTAAGAAAGCGAGTGAGTGGCGATTTCAATGTATTTAAAATGATTACGGAAATAACGGAAAGGGCGGTAAGGAACATTTTAAACCCTCAACTCGTAACTTCTTTCCTCTTCCCAGGGGATCGAAATCTTTCTATCACCACATTGAGTGTGTGTACCATTTGAAACGCAGGACAGGCCACTAAGCTCAGATTGACAGTTTTCACGGAATTTTCGCAGAGTCTCATAAGCTGCAGTTAGATTCTTTTCGGACTTAAAGAAGGTGTCCCACGAATATCTGGCTAACTGAGTTCTCGATGTGAGCTTGTGGGTCGTGGCTACCCGATAACACTTTCGAAACTCCCTTGTTTTCAATTTTCGTTTGAACTGAGTTATGATCAATTGGCTGCGTGCCAAGTGACCCTGAAAAGCAGGCAACGAGCGAGAGAGCGTGTGAAATGAGGAGAGCGCGCCCTCTCATTCCTCACTTTGCATAGTCGCCCGCGCGATTCGTGGGACGCCTTCTTTAACATGGTATTGGTAATGAGTGCACACGACACTGACAAGAGGAATTGCATCGTATACACATAACAATGTTTCTACATGGAACCGTCCTTTCAATGACAACTCACTTTGGATGGGTCCAGGAAACTATGGGACCAGGAAACTTTTCCGAGGCCTGATCAGCCGATTATGGGACCAGGAAACTATTTCTGGGACCAGGAAACTATTTCTTGGACCAGGAAACTTTTCCGAGCCCTGATCAGCCGATTATGGGACCAGGAAACTATTTCTGGGACCAGGAAACTATTTTGGGACCAGGAAACTTTGATAGGACACCCAAAACGGACCAGAGCCCTATTCCACTGTAAAATGAATTGTTCTTTTTAGCAACATTGGTTGCAAAAAAGTTCCTCATTTTTTAAATTTATGTTTGTTTTCTAATTTCGATTTAATCAGCGTCTGACTGCTCTGAACAAGCGAATTTGGTTCGAGGCCTCATGCGTGGACCATCCCACTCCATTGAACTGCTCGATCAATGGCAATATTGTTCGAAGTCAGATTTTAATCGTTTGTTAATGAAAATCTCTACTAGATCCATCGCAGGAAAACTATATTTTAGTTAGCAGCGATAAAAACGTGTATGGAACCAGCGTGCAAATCAAGCATTCGACGAGGGAACACGAGACATTTCATATCTAGATTCACTACAACACTTTTTTTCTCTCGCACACGTGTTATGTATATGATGCCGTTCGCGTAAGGTTCAACAAGGCTCCACAAGGGTCGGGAACAGGTCAAAAATCGTAATCGCTGAAAAGTTGCCCCTAGGGGTAGTTTTTGATTCTAAAAACAGCTATGGATTCAGTTTTTCGATATGACCCCTCGTGGCGCCAATATTGACCCGGGCACATTTGGCCTAAAACTCGTTTTTAGAGATTTTCTCCTTAAATATGCGTCAAAATGGCCTGAAATTTCGCGCTCTATATCAGAATTTCGAGCTTTTTCGATTGGGCATATTGCGGTTTCATGATATTTTTTTACTCTCGAGAGAAAAATCGACTTTTTTATCTTTACGAAGTACTCGCGGGCGCTTTGCCAGATGAAAGAGCATGTTCTGCTGATCATTTTGGTATATAATATGAGGGGGATATCGGTACCAAAATGTGTTTCCCATCTGTTTTAATGTGCTGCACTCGCGATTTTGCGCGCGTAGGACCGTCATGGCGCGCCTGGGAAGGAGCGAAGACGTTACGACTAAGATGCAAAAGTCGAGGGTTCGAATCCCGACCCCTGCAGACTTCTTTTGCTGATTTTTCGCACCCACTAGAAACGGTTCGAGAACCGAATATGATCAGTTTTTGCATTTTTCTTAGAATATTTCTTCATGTTTTAATGTTTTGTATTGTTTATACAGCAATACAACCCCAATGAGGGCAATTCTCAAAATTTCTCGGTAATAAAATGTCAAAGTGTCTGTATATAGGTCAGTCAGTCAATCAGACAATCGGTCTGTAAGTTATTTATCCAGTCATTCATACCGTTCTGATGTTTGCCGTTCACACTATTGAAAAATCGCAACAGCTCGCCTTTACGTGGCTCCCAAAGACATCATTCACTAAAAGACTTGTATTGAAGAGTACCTCTAAAAATTGATAATTTAAAAAAAAAGATGGTGTTTCTCAACTCGATGTAGAGAACAATCTGTTCATTATCTCAAAAATAACAGTTTCCAAGGAATAATTATAGGTTCAAAATTTTTGAGATAAAATTATTCTAATATGGGTCGAGCGATAACGTTTCATATTGTTCAGTACGAGAGGCGAAGGAGGCGCAAAATTAAGAAATACGGCAGCTTTTTTTTATTTTCTGTGAATGAAGAGAACGAAATATTCGAATGACCTGATCAGGTATTCCAATTCGCTTTTTCTGACGAGGTCGAAACCATTTATCGCCTTATCCGACCTGTCAGGCCATTTTGAATCTAACGTCACTCCTCGTGCGCTTTTTTGCAATGAGAATTAGCTCAGCGCCACGATGAAACATATCGATTTTCGATGCATCCCTCTTATTTTTTGGGGCGCGAACCTAATAACCAGTCGAAATTACGAAAAATGAGAGGGATGGGCGGGGCGCACATCTCGAAAACAATATCACGCCTGTCACGAGAGAATCGAGCTAATTTAAAAAAAAAACGTTAGAAAAAAAACGGTCGAAAACGAAATATTTCCCGACCACCTCTTCCTGAAGTGATCCAACCCTTCCCTTTTCCCTATCATCTTCCTTTCATTCCTCGTCACACCGCGCACTAGAGTGCGTAATGTGACACTACCCGACATCTCGGGTACCCGACTGCGCAGAATGAGAGGGAGGAGAATGTCGGGTAATGCGAGAGAAATGATCCATTACCCGACATCCGCACGTTCAAATCACATGTATTGCTAATGCTAATGAGCCGCGATAGAGATTGTTGACCATTTCGACCATTCCCCTTCATCCTGAGCGGTCTCTCGTGAGGTTCTCTACATTTGGACTATCTTTTGCGTTGGATTTCGCCGCTTTTGCTCCTCCAGAACACTCTAGAGTCTCACAAACTCTTGTCAATGGAGATGAAAAGGTTCGTTTTCAAGTTTAATAGTCGTTCCCATGTGATTTCATGTTGAAACCCTATCCTTGTGTGATTTTGAACCCTTTTCGCTCTTTTCATGACACTTTTGCGTCAAAACACGACGACTAGTGCGATTATAGATCGCGAAGGTATCCTTTAGCTAACCCTTCCGTTCCTTTCTAACCTCAAATACATTTCAAATATCGTCTTCCATCTACCTTCGATGAACATGAAGAAAAACTCACATGATCATGAGAACTTGGAGATGGAATCGAATCAAAATCAAAGCAGAGCAAAACGCTTCGAAGACCAACATGAAACTGTCTGAGAATCCACTAAATGTTCTAGGATGGCACTGCCTCACTTTTTGTCAGATTATATGGGATTTGAGCAACGTTTACAGTGTTTTCGCAGTCGGTAAAAGTACTCGGATGTCGGGTAATGTCGCGTTTCGAAGGTCGGATGTCGGGTAATGTCATTCCGCGAAAATCGCCTCTCCTACCCGGTCTCCTACCCGATTACCCGACCCGAATTGCGCACTCTACCGCGAACCCTGCACCTGAAAAGGGGAACCCTATTATTCTACTCAAGAATAAGGTTCGCCTTTTCAGGTGACGCCTAGACGCATACCTGTCCACGCCGCCGGCGACCCCATGTATCCCTATACATGGTTGCGCAGGCCTCGCGCGAGGCCTGCGCAGCCATGTATAGGGGGTCATGGTCCAAAATGGGTTGGTAGGTCATGGTGGAACATGTCCCTGAAACATATCCCAAAGTGCTCTACAGTATACCATTATCGATTTTTGGTTACAGTAACCCTACCGTACCCGGTTCGGTGGGTCAACTATTTTAGCCTTGGGGCATACTTTTGCCAAAGTGGCTGAAATCGTTCGGGAAATTATTCTACCGTAATCTACAGTAACCTACCGTACCCCTGGGTACGGTATCGCTCTGGGGTATCGCCAACTAACTTTTTATCAGTTTTTCGTTCTTAAAATCCGTTCTTTGTGCCTACATGCATAGTTCATCGAGGAAATTTTTTTTTGGGTACCGCACTGTACCCTACCGTAATCCTACCGAACACCGGTTCGGCGTGTCAACTATTTTAGCCTTGGGGCACACTTTTGCCTAAATGTCTCAAATCGATCTGAAAATTTTTCTACCGTAATATATCGTATCCCTGACTACGGTTATCGCAGTTGGGTATCGGGAAATGACTTTTTTCAAAGTGTGTTTAAAAATCGGTTCTTTGCATTTTTATGGGTAACTCCTCGAGCAATTTTTTTAAAAATATTTTTAACCCAAAATCAGGCACTATGTCGAATGAGAACTATTTCGCAATATGTTCTCTTACATAACGGTTGTCTCTCGGGTCGTAAAGTTCTCATTCGACATAGCTAGGGACCACAACGTAGATGGCCGATTTCAAACCAAGGGGTCAAAAGTATGTTCAAGTTATCCCTCATGGACCCAATATCATCATGTTTTTTGCCGTTTGTTGATATCTTGTCTCTGCGCCGCGCTAGAGCCCGAGAAGTACGCGCGCAACTCACTGGGGAAAAGGAGGGAAAGGCGAGACGAGAGAGAAGGGGGCGGAGCCTAATTTGCGTGTGTCTCTCTCCCTCCTCCCGCCCTCTCGCTTGCCTCTCCCCGCGCTTCTTCTAACAAAAGTCACAAGCTTTTGAAGCATGGTAAAAATCTGATTTTTTCTCTAAAAATCCTAAAATATTCGAATTAGTCAGAAAATTACTGTTCGAAAGAAATTTTCACCTTGGAACCCACTGAAACAGGCTATTCCCTTCTTTAAATCCCAATTTTGATACACTCAATGTAAAGTTTCATCTTTTGAACAGTGCCCGATCGATAGGTGATGGTAATAGCTATCCATGGCAATTTAAAGTGAGTGATTTGGATTAGAATGAACCTTGTGACTTTGTTTTCTCGCTTTTTCGCAATATCATGTCAGACGAAAGTGGGCGGAGCTTGTGGGGCCTAGACATAGCGCCCAAAATCATTGCCTAGTGGCTAACGCGATTGGCTGGTAATACGAAGGGTGGGGTTTCAAATCCCGAGGGTGTCTAATATTTTTGCCATAATTTGTCGAGTTCAGGAGGGACATCCCCGAGGTACGGTATGTTCCCACCGTAGCCCAAACTACCGTAATCAGAGGTCCGTGAGCTGACTTTTCTCAAAATGAGTATAAAATTCGGTTCTTTGTATATTTATGGGAAACTCATCGAACATTTTTTTTGCACTGGCCATAGCAAAAAAAATACAGCTGGTTGAAGAATTAGACTATCTAATTTAGATGAAAAATTCTCGAAACTTCGAGAACGTCTCACACATTATTTTTAAAATGCTCATAAAAATTTTCAAGCCCCAATAAATTTCGCGAACACCTTATTAATTTTATACTGCACCAAAGGGGATTCTAGAACCTAAGAAATATTTTATAGGTCTTATATAAATTATATCGGTTCTGGATATTTTTTTAATCAGCTCTATAAAAATCTTAGAACCTCAAAAATATTCAGTGTAGAGTTCGCAGGCTCCAATCAGTTTCTTGCATCAACGAACATTTTATTTACCTACTCAGACGCATTTTTCTCAAAGTGTGCAGCCTCCGTGCACGTTTCAGGAATCTTGTTGATTTTTCTAGAGCTGATTAAAAAATATCC
>LS485878.1:474468-541249 GCA_900490705.1 Pristionchus arcanus
GGGATACGGTAGGTTACTGTAGATTACGGTAGAAAAATTTCCCGAACGATTTCAGCCACTTTGGAAAAAGTATGCCCCAAGGCTAAAATAGTTGACCCGCCGAACCGAGGTACGGTAGGGTTACGGTAGCCAAAAATCGATATTTGCATACTGTAGAACACATTGGGATAAGTTTCAAGGTCATGTTCCACCATGACCTACCAACCCATTTTGGACCATGACCCCCTATACATGGCTGCGCAGGCCTCGCGCAATTTCGAAAAATTCTGCGCATTCTGCGCAGTCGGGTACCCGAGATGTCGGGTAGTGTCACATTACGCACTCTAGTGCGCGGTGTGACGAGGAATGAAAGGAAGATGATAGGGAAAAGGGAAGGGTTGGATCACTTCAGGAAGAGGTGGTCGGGAAATATTTCGTTTTCGACCGTTTTTTTTCTAACGTTTTTTTTTTAAATTAGCTCGATTCTCTCGTGACAGGCGTGATATTGTTTTCGAGATGTGCGCCCCGCCCATCCCTCTCATTTTTCGTAATTTCGACTGGTTATTAGGTTCGCGCCCCAAAAAATAAGAGGGATGCATCGAAAATCGATATGTTTCATCGTGGCGCTGAGCTAATTCTCATTGCAAAAAAGCGCACGAGGAGTGACGTTAGATTCAAAATGGCCTGACAGGTCGGATAAGGCGATAAATGGTTTCGACCTCGTCAGAAAAAGCGAATTGGAATACCTGATCAGGTCATTCGAATATTTCGTTCTCTTCATTCACAGAAAATAAAAAAAAGCTGCCGTATTTCTTAATTTTGCGCCTCATTCGCCTCTCGTACTGAACAATATGAAACGTTATCGCTCGACCCATATTAGAATAATTTTATCTCAAAAATTTTGAACCTATAATTATTCCTTGGAAACTGTTATTTTTGAGATAATGAACAGATTGTTCTCTACATCGAGTTGAGAAACACCATCTTTTTTTTTTAAATTATCAATTTTTAGAGGTACTCTTCAATACAAGTCTTTTAGTGAATGATGTCTTTGGGAGCCACGTAAAGGCGAGCTGTTGCGATTTTTCAAGATTTTTCAAGTGTGAACGGCAAACATCAGAACGGTATGAATGACTGGATAAATAACTTACAGACCGATTGGCTGATTGACTGACTGACCTATATACAGACACTTTGACATTTTATTACCGAGAAATTTTGAGAATTGCCCTCATTGGGGTTGTATTGCTGTATAAACAATACAAAACATTAAAACATGAAGAAATATTCGAAGAAAAATGCAAAAACTGATCATATTCGGTTCTCGAACCGTTTCTAGTGGGTGCGAAAAATCAGCAAAAGAAGTCTGCAGGGGTCGGGATTCGAACCCTCGACTTTTGCATCTTAGCCGTAACGTCTTCGCTCCTTCCCAGGCGCGCCATGACGGTCCTACGCGCGCAAAATCGCGAGTGCAGCACATTAAAACAGATGGGAAACACATTTTGGTACCGATATCCCCCTCATATTATATACCAAAATGATCAGCAGAACATGCTCTTTCATCTGGCAAAGCGCCCGCGAGTACTTCGTAAAGATAAAAAAGTCGATTTTTATCTCGAGAGTAAAAAAATATCATGAAACCGCAATATGCCCAATCGAAAAAGCTCGAAATTCTGATATAGAGCGCGAAATTTCAGGCCATTTTGACGCATATTTAAGGAGAAAATCTCTAAAAACGAGTTTTAGGCCAAATGTACCCGGGTCAATATTGGCGCCAAGAGGGGTCATATCGAAAAACTGAATCCATAGCTGTTTTTAGAATCAAAAACTACCCCTAGGGGCAACTTTTCAGCGATTACGATTTTTGACCTGTTCCCGACCCTTGTTGAACCTTACGCGATCGGCCTCATATACCAAATTTATATTTATTCTTTACATTGTGTTGAATAAAATCAAATTTTCATGAAATTTTCGGAAACTCATACGGCTCGCTGATTCTTGACACGTGCTTGATCCTTAGAAACCGACTATGCCTGTTCCTGTGATCGGCTGAAATATATAAAATTATTATTATTATTCAAAATTGTACCTTCATTCCTGCAACTCGTTTACTTTCAATAATGTTTCAATAAACCAGTTAAAAACAGTTACTGACAGTATGCATGATGATTGACTAAATTTGTTTTTGTTTTTAATTTTTGATTTTTAAATTTAAAAAACCATGTTCAATCCCTGGAATGGAATACCTTGTATGCAGTGATCGTTTTCCGTTACATCGAGTCCAGTTGGATAATTGTGGCATGTCCCTTCAAACCAAATCTTCTTTCCCATCGTTGGCAGGCACTGAAATCACTGCTAGCTGGCTTAAATTTGCATTCAGTATTTTTGTCAAGAAATTTGTCAAGAATGAACGATATTTCTAAAAGAAGCAGGAGAGAGAAAACAAACAAAACACAATTCATTGAACCGACACTAACTGTGAAATTTTCGAGGAAACATTAGGAAACAGTTTTCATACCGCAAGAAGAAAATCCGTATCCGCCACACCGAGATATCCCTCGAAGAAGTGATTCTCAATGTACAATTTGTCCATTTTTCCCGTGTACATTTCCAGAATGACCGGTGTCCAGTTGACATCGAGCAGGCCGAACTGAAATGTGCTTATTTGATGCAAGTCTAGAGTGTGCTGGAGGGACGATTTGGACTGAGTCATTGGCAACTGATGGAATACATCCTATTTTTTATTTCCGCCCCATCGACTGATTGATCGAATGCTAAGTAGTGAGACAAAATCACGGTACAAATACTAAGGATAAAACCCCAGTTCACGGTACAACTACAAAGGATTAAACCGACCTTTGCCAAGAATCAGAAGTTAGAGCTATAAGGAAATATTACCATGCAGGGCGCTCTCCACGGAATGGCCTCGATACGGCACTGGTAGATGTAGAGAGACTTTAGTATGGATGAGAGATTGAGCAGGAATTTCACTGAAATTTAGCAGGTTTTCACCAAAAAAAACAGTAAAATGCTGTGAAAAAACGCCAACCTGGCTCAATCGCGGTATTCACATTGATTGCGAGATGTTTCACATCATGTTCTGGGATCGAGGACAGGATGAAATTTCTGCAAATTGTATTTATTCCATGAAACCAACAAAAAGCACTCACTCCTCATCACTCTGCAGGGAAACGGCTGTGAATTCCATCAGATCGAATTTCAACCCATCGATCAGCTTCGAAACAGCGGCCAAAATGACGGGACCAGTGCAGTTGATCAGGACTAATTTGCCGATTCGACCGCCCATGCAGACACATTGGAAAATGAGCAGGTCCTCGGCCTGAGAGGTGACCAAGCGGAGATTGTAGACCTGTAGTAGGGGGTTCTGTAACGGCAATAAAGTGATTATATACTCGGCCAACACAAAATGATGATAATTATGAAATGAAGATCTTGAAATCACCCACATTAGGTTTGCTAACTATCGTCTCGCCTCGGCGCATGATATTCACTTTGTGGCCAACGAAGTTGTGACGGGAAAACTTGAGACGGTGCTCGAAGATATTCGACATGTGCTTCGGAACGTAGAAAGTCACAGCAAATAGCGTTGAAATTTCGTCTTTCTGAAATAATTGTAAAGAAGTATAGTCTTCGTTAGAGAGAATTCGAAGAATTAGCCTTCCACTATAATTATTTTCATGTAAGACCAAAATGTCTACGTGGGAATGCGATTTCATGTTGAGAAATACTCACAATTTCTATGGGCTTTGTTGTGTAAACACTCAGCTCTTCAATAATTTGCTCTTCCAGAGGCGATTGAGCACACTCGTCCACGAGCGTTTTGAGTAGGCGACATGTCTGAAATGAAGAACTCAATGAGCATGTGGTTGATAGAAACTAAAGAAAAAGGAATCTTTTCAAGAAATAAGAAAAGTGTAAAAAACAATAGAAAATACAAATAGAAAAGAGATCTCACCAATCGCAGCTCATACACGGCTTCCGGGGCGTATTCGAGGATATTTCGTAGCAGTTCGTGAGGGAGTCGCTCGAACGGGGAAAGAGAGTCTGTGTCTTGGTTAGTCGAGAAGGTGGGTGGACAATCCATTTCGATGCCCTGGGGAAATATTGAAGCAGTGATGAAAATTAGAGAAGAGACGAAAAGACGAAATAAGAAAATCGGACACAAATTGATGAAATTTATGGCGAAAGAATCCACTGCAAAATCCTTTCTCAATCGGCCGAGGTTGAGAAACGATTCATGTGAAATATTTGGTGCAGATAGAAAGCAAAGCGCGTGGCGAGCGATAAGAAATAGAAACGCGTATTGACAGAGAAAGTGTGTAATATGTGTGTACGAAGTCGGTGTGATAAGACCAGTGATGAAATCAAACTGAAAAAATGCATAAGTTAACACTGTATCTCTTCATAATCGATATTTCTAACAAATTATTGATATATTTATATTATTCTTGTTCTCAGAGAGTCTCATTCACTCGTGATTTGTGCTTGATCTTCAATGATCCTGCAAAGGGGCTTCGGCTCCGTTCACCTGAATAATGTTTTATTTTACTAAGTTTTTTAATTAGTCCGGACATAACGAAATTCCGCGTATTCAAATCGTTTAAGTTAAACTTATATAATTCTATCCGTATTTTTCCATGTTTTTCACTGTATTTGGGTAAAATCTAAAGTAATAAAAACCATTTTGAGCCGACGAAACTCAATGTGAACGTTTTTATAGGCAGTTGGTGTGGTCGGGCGACGTTTCCGTTAGTCGTCAATTTCCCCATACGCGCGTACAATTTATTTGTCAAGTTTTGTGAAAAACGTAGTAACTGTTTAACAACTATCCCTGAACGGTAAAATTTAGCTATACATCATATCATCCAACCCATACTAATCATTTGATGACAAACATCACTAACCTGGCACCAAGCAATCATGAATACTGTATTCAAAACTCCGCTCGAGTACGAAGCAACTCGTTTCAAAGAATACTTTCTTTTCGAGTGTAGGCAAATGCTGAAATTATTGATAAGAGATAAGAAGGCGTACAGTTCACATACCGCCATGAGCCTTTCTACACCGTCTAAGGGCAGGAAATTGTAGCGATTGTGAATCGTCAATTTATCCATTTTTTCGAAAACATTTCAACTATTATTGCCGCCCAATCGGCATCTTACACTCCGAAGAAATAATTGATGTTCTCATACTGGCTGAAGATTTCATTGATGTCCAATGAGCGTACTAGCGACGAGAGTTGCAGAAGAACTTCAACTAGAATACTTTTTATTTTATTATTTTTTGAATGCACTGGTCAAACCTGGATTGGAAAATGCAATTTTATGCACGATCATTGAGAGGTGCTCAACGCCATTCTCTTGAATAGTTAGGAACAGATGATTACTGCAACGGGATATATTTAAATGTTTAGTATAAACTATCTTACATGAAGTCTTCCGATATTGTCTTTATTTGTATTTTTAGATTAGAGAACTGAATTCCCCCGAGAATTTTCGAGACGACGCTCAGAAGAGTCTGCGTAGAATAATCGTTGCACTACAAAAATCAATTTTCTCAATTTCGCTTAATTTGAGATAAAAACCTGCAACAAAGTCAATTTTCCAATTCGTCCACCCATGCAGTCTCCCAGTATCTCTAGCCAGCTTTCGTTCATATAATATTGTTGATAAAGCAAAATTTTGTAGACTTGAAAAGGATTTATTATACAAATTATTCGAATATTTTATGTCACGGAGTAATTTCCGCGTTGACTTTTTCCGATTGCTGTCCACGATTTCTGCTTGAGTCTCCTCTCTAGCAGATTTCTTCGATCTTTGAACACGTGCATTTCGATACTGATTTGAGGCCACTGGAAACAAAAAGTTTACGATTTGCCCTGACCACTTTCGAGCGGTTGCTTGCTCTGAAACATTTTTTCTAAGTCTTTTGGATCGGTTGCTAGCTAATAAGAAGTGCATAAACATGGGAAGGAGCGACATGAGGATGCCCTCGCAATGTTCATGGAAGATTGTCAAAATAATACTCACACTGGCGCGGACAACCAATTCGTCCACAATCGTCACTTCTGGCACACTCAATGTGTACTCGTCAACGCGCGTCCGAAGCAGTGGTGATGTCTACAATAGTCGATTCAGAAAGGCTTGTGAGCGGATAATTCATCGCGACAACCACTCCTTATTGGAGTTCTCGACTTACCATTCTCAGCTCGTACAGAGATTCCAACGAATAATCGAAAATCTTCCACATGAGATTTGCAGGCAATCGCTCGAATGAATTGTCAGCGTAGCTTTTCACCCGTGAATTCATTACTTGCGATACCTGAAATTGATTGTTGACTGTAGACGATTAGATTTCGAAATTTAAGGGGTGCTATTTACAACACAATTGAGTCGATTGCAAGTAAAAATATTTAAGACGAGATCGACACATTCATTACTTTTTCTTTGAGAGAACTTGTTTTGTTACGTAAGAATATCGTAAACATTTTAAACTTACAGATCGTAGGCCTTGGAGCTGATAAAGCTCCACGTTGTCAAAGATCTTCCAGAGGATCTCGGGAGGTAGTCGTTCCAAGAAGAGTTCATCAGTAGATTCCGGATTCGAAGGTTTCTGGAGCTTGGCGCGTTTCAGCGGTGGTGGACTCATTTGCGACATCTTTTAAAATTATTTTAGCAATTGCAATTGGCATTGCGCAACAGAAAACAAAGTGAAGAATTGGTCAAGAAAGGGCCAAGAACATGCAAATCTATAAAGAATTGATGAGGGGACGAGGTGAGGCTAAACAGAAAATGATAAGGAAAGGTGACGCATTGATAGTCAATACTCGACACCACACGGTTAAAGAAGGTTAGTTGCGCATCCAACCAAGCGACTTTATAAGAGGACGATTAGTAATCACCTTCTCTGAGTGGAAAAGGGCTTGTGAGGCGCTCGAAAAGAAGGGAAAAGGGGATAAAGGAAGAATTGCCTATTGATTTAATCGGTAAACCAGAAATAGAGACCATAAAAAATTAAACTGAGTGGAAAAGGGTTTGGGAGACGCTCGAAAAGAAGGGAAAAGCAGGGAAACTCTGAGATTGAACGAGCTTGCCCCTGACTCTTCCTTTCACACTCTCACACATTCTTTCCTGTGAAAGAAACCGAGGGCAAGATAGAGAGATAGAACCCGCGTGAATCACTCGTTCCCTTCGATGAGTCATTCATATCGCCATCGTGTTTGGCCGCGTGTACTTCCACGTGTTTGATTTCACGCTGGAAGACTGTGCGCGCTCCACAATCGCATTTTCCCCATAGTTCTCCTCCATCTTCCTATGTAGTGTGAAAAATTCATTGAAATAGGTTCTGAAACACAGAACTTCGTTGTTTTTTTCCACGTGTCCCTTTCTGCGTTGGAAGAAAGCGTGCGAGCGCGATGATTTCACGTTATTTGTCCATCCATAACTTCACCAGTTTCTGTGTGCCAGCAACTAACAATATTTTCATTTTTATGCTCGTTATTCAGTCGGT
Organism: Pristionchus arcanus; assembly: GCA_900490705.1. NCBI lineage: Eukaryota > Metazoa > Nematoda > Chromadorea > Rhabditida > Neodiplogasteridae > Pristionchus > Pristionchus arcanus. The sequence continues at coordinate 481,978 of LS485878.1, forward strand.
AAGGAAGGTTCTCTGCTTTCCTTCCACGTCTCCGTCTTTGCGTTGGAAGAAAACGAGTAGGCGCGTGCGAGATTTCGAAACGTTACCAACCAACTGACTGACTCCACTCTCCTCCCTTCCTTTCTTTCCAACTTTCTCCTTTCACTAAATCTTTTTACGCATTATTCCGCCTCATCACTTGTTATTTCCTGTGATATAGACGAAGCTATTTCAGATCGCAGTATGGGAATATTCCTGTCGCTACTAGTAAAGCCTTCTGTGGAAAAGCAATCATTCGAGATTTTCCCTCGTGAAATCGCTTGGAGGATCTTTGATTACGTGCCGGAATCGGTATTCGACCTTCGACTGGTCAGTTTCAACTTATTTTTTCGGAAAAGGCAAAAATGAAAATTGTATTTTTAAAGGAAATAATTAATTCCGATATTCCTTCTTCAGACCTCATCCATCGTACGAGATTTAGTGGACGAGTACGCAATGCAACGAAGAACGATTCAACTCGTCGATGATTTGACGATCTACGGACCAAGGTAAGCGTTTGATGACATAAAAATTTCCTTGATTTTCACGGAGCGCAAATATGTGGAACTACATTAAGGAAGTTGCGGTTGTCTCTCAAACTAGAGATCAAAATTAAGATTGTCTTTTTCGAAGTGAAAATTTATCGATATTAAATTGTCACCTTTAGAAAAAATCTTTTCAGATCGTCCAAACCCCCGTTCAAAGTGCTCATTATGATGGAAGTGCCCAAGGTCAACGCGAAATTGTTCGAACTCCGTCTTAGACTCAGGAAGGAACTCAATCGAGACTGTCATGCGATCAATGGCTGTTTCTCAAAGATCGAGAGAATGGAGGACAATGTTCTAAATAAACGCGCGACTGTGAGTACCGCACAACGTAATTGGTATTTGTGAAACTTGTTATTGGGTCATGAAGAAGAGATTATCGAAAGCTTTTTTTGTAGAGCTACAGCATAACACTCAACACTCATGAACTGTACGAGACCTTTCTGCGATGTGTCGGAGAATCTATTGGAGGAAGAATAGGGAAGATGGGCCTGCTTGAGTGTCGCGAGAACACTTTCGATATTGCCGCTAAACTACTTGACGGCGTTCAATTCAAGCGAATGGAATATAGAACGAGATTGCTTACGCAAGAATACGTGTGAGTTCCATTGTGAGAATGCACATCTGAAAGGGGCCAACCTTTTCAGAGACCAATTACTGAAAATGATCGAAAGCGGCAAAGTGGAAAACGCACACCTTACTGTGTACACTACTGAGCAGGATTGTGATTCGGGTGAGAAATTACAGGACTATTTGAATGAAATCTATGTTCCATTTCAGTGCAACTCCTTAGAGATCTATCGTCGGTCGTGCGCTCTACGCACATTCATCAAGCATACCTTGGAGCCGGACATTCCTCACATTTTCTGGGTCGCTCCGATTTCGACTGGTCGCCGGTCATACTCGATATGTTCTCGGGAACCCTGAGCAAGTTGTGGATCGATAATCAATGGTATCCGGCATACATTACCCTAGCCAGTGCTGATCGCATTCGAGAGGTATTATATTTATTATTATTCCTTAATTTCGAAAATTTTTATTCCAGCGCCTACCGAAAATCGGAAAGAACGTTTGGTTCAAAGCGACGTGCAATGCATACGCAAGCGGGCTGAACTATGGCGTCAATGAGCATTTAGTTCAGGGTACATAGTTCAAGATTGATCTCAGCACTTAGACTTTCAGTTGTAGACACAGAATCAATTACATTTGATGGAATGTTTCTAAATCTGGATCTCACAATCAACAAAAATAAATTTTTTTCAGCTGATTCCTCTACTGACTTCTCCAATTCATCGCAACCACAATGCTCCAATGCCCTCACGATTCAGCATACTTCAAGAGCCAATGAACAATTTGATGAATGATGACTATAATATTGTAATATTTTTGTTGATCTCCAATTTTAAGATCTCTTTGTTTTCGCCGATAAATGATACGCTGAAAAAGTTTGTTTTACGTTTTTTTCCGGTTTTGCTCTCTGGAATTCAAGAGGGTAATAAATTATCTTTTCATCATTTTCTGTATAGTTCAAAATTCTCGAAACACACCTGTATTTATCGGGCACAAAACGAGGGTACGCTCTATCTCTAGTCCACTCGTGTGACGGAACGTCTCTTCACCTTGTCTTATCCCTCGCCATTCAGAGACACGTGAGATTATTTCGAGAGACAGAGAGGTGAGTCACTCGCCTCGCAACGCGTTTCCCTCCACGTCTTGCTTTCGGCGTTGGAAGAAGGTGTGCGAACACGATTTTAACGCTCAAATTTCATCAGATATTTATCGAATAGAACCAGCGTTTCATTCATTTTGATCCATGACAATTTTGCCATTTCGTGCTTCCCTCCACGTCTTGCTTTCTTCGCTGGAATTTATCGATGTTCACGCCCAGCTGTTTACATACGTGCGGCTGTTATACTCTCTATTTCTGCATTACTCTTTTCGTTCACTCTAATATATTTCGCTCGCTTCGACGCTGTTGTGGTGATCATGCCTTTCACGTTACCTTCTCTGCTTGGAGAATAGCCAGTGCGCGAAATGTTTTCGAAAAGATTCCTGACAAATGCGTGATTATATTTCTTTGTGCGTTTGATTCACATCATGGTCAATCCGGATGACTGGGCGGACTTCCATCTTTCACTATGCATTTCTTTCCAGGTTGAATGGGCCTGCTTGAGTCGCGCCCTGTTCAATCTTCGCCTGGCGAGTGCAATGCCGGTGAGGATCCTTCAGCATTCGAGTGTTTTCCTCGCGAAATCGCATGGAGGATATTTGAATACGCGCCAGAGTCCGTATCCAATTTGCGATTGGTCAGTTGCGTTCCTCATCCGCAATAGATCGTTTCAAATCTAACTGTTTTCGAGGGACAGAGAACCATAATTGCAATGTTCAGACCTCTCCCATCCTCCGAGATCTCGTGGACGAGTACGCGCAGCAGAGCAGAACGATTAAAATCGTTGATGAATTGACGCTCTATGGATCGCGGTGAGTAATTGTGATCTGCAATTGCATTTTGTCTGATGCACTTCCACTATTCGACTAAAACGGGCGCATCTCTTGTGTTGGTTGTCGATTTCTAACGGTGTTAATATCTAAAAAGATGAGAACGTGGACACTGATGGACATTTCCTTCGTGTTTATCGCTTAAAAAAACAGGAAATAACATCTTCTCAGAGAGCGAGAACCGCCCCATCAAGTCCTCGTCGTCATTGACGTACCCAAGTCGCATTCGGCGCTGTTCGAGCTCCGTCTGCGACTTCGCGATCCTAATAATATTGAAAGATCAAAGCTCAAAAGAGAAGATCACTTTGAGCATCCTTCGCACGCCTATGTGAGTTTCTTTTGAGTTCCGTTGAATTTTATACGAATTACGATTACAGAGCTACAAATTCACAATGGACCCTCTGGACATTGATGGGACATTTCTCGCATGGCTGGGAGCGAGTATGGGGAGGAGGATCGGGAAGATGGCGCTGCTTGGGTGCAGGTAAAGGGTGTCGTCGAAATACCTCTGGTATTTTTTTCCAGTGGGATCCCAGGGAATTTCCCAGTGGGCAGTGAGGTAGGAGACCAGTGGGAATTTCCCTGGGAAACCAGTGGGAAGGGGGGAGACCCTGGGATCCCACTGGGAGAATAGCCTGGGAAACCACTGGGAAATTGTTCTCAGACGTGACGAAACGAGTGTAGTAATACTTTCAAATCCTTTTATCAAAGATGTGCGTTATAAATGTACAACAAAACGACGGATACAAAAACGATTATTGTAGATAGATCATAGATAGTGTCGCTTTCCGATATTTCTTGAATGATGCTTATCTTGATCCAACGACGATAATTGAGTGAAAATAACCATAAGAAATATCAGTTTTCCTGAAATATTTCCATTATTAGTGAGTGGACAAGCCTTTGAAAATCGCTAATCCCTTCGATATCTGAAGAATATACATCTGATATAGATAGTTACTTTGACGATCTGAAAACAATAGCACATTACTAGTTTGAAAGAATAAACGGATAAGTTTTGTTCAAAACTAATAAATTGGGCATTACCTAGATCAGAATTGACTAACCTCAAAGTCGTTGACCGGATGACGGTAAATTATCATAATTAACATAAAATTTGCAAAGAACTACAATGAAAACAACTGAAATGGAACAGGAGTTTCTCATTTGCGAAACTCCCGTTTGACGCAAGCCGAAGCGCGCCTTCGTGACTGATACTGACGCTCTTCATTCACTGGGAAACCAGTGGGAAATTCCATGGGAAACCAGTGGGAAGAAATCAGCCCTCTAGACCCCTCTCCGAGCCTGGGAAACCAGTGGGAAAGGCCGACCGCGCCCACTTTCCCTGGGATCCCACTGGAAAAAAATACCAGAGTACGTGTGATCGTCTGCTCATATCGCACACTCTCTCGTCACTCTGACCGGTGAGAGAGCACGTGAAGAGACCATTATCCGTATTTCGAACTCTAGTGTTCCCAACTGTCGCAATTGTTTTTGGAAGTTGTTGATTATAACTGTGATTATCAATAGTGGAACAATGCCATCACTAGAAGATAAATAATCCAATCCAATGTATTTCAGTGAAGGCACATTCGAATTGGCCGCTCAGCTCCTGGACGGGTTACATTTCAGCAAGATGACATTCCGGACACGAATGCTGTCGAAAACTGCGGCGTAAGCAAATTTGTGCTTAGTGAAATGAAATTTAGTAATTATGACGTTTTCAGGAATCAAATGCTCGCCATGGTCGAAGCGAGCAATGTTGAGTCAATTACTCTAAAATCATTCAAAGCGGCCGACGATTGTGATACAGGTACGATGGAGTTTGAATAACGAGTTACGGTCTCTTCATGTCACCTGCTCTCTCGCGGGTCAGAGTGACAAAGTAGATGAAAAAGAGTAAAATGATTCCTCATTTCAGCACAATTCTTGATAGAATTATCCAAAATTGTTCGCGCAATTCACATTGTTCAAGCTAATGTCGAAGCACGAGAAAATGCGTATCTATTCGGCGCTTGCCATGTCGATTGGTCATCGGTTATCCTGGAAATGTTTGATAATAAAATCGACAAATTATGGATCGAAAACAAGTGGTTCCCGGCGTATCTGCCTATAGCCAGTGCGGATATGATCAGACAGGTGATTTTCTTGTCTTTAAAAACAATAGCTGAGGCTGCATGACCGGTGAGAGAACACCTGCAATGAAGAGACGTATTCCGTATCCTAACTTCCATTATTAAATGCTAATGTAATCATTGCAGCGCCTCCCATTGATCGGTAAGAACGTATGGTTCAAAGCTACTTGCGAAGCGTACGCAACTGGTCTGAATGAGAGCATTAACGATCATTGGGTGCTAGGTATTGTTGTTGTATTCTCCACAATTAAATATCCCTTATTCTTCAGCTGATTACGCTAACTATATCTCAACTGCCGCACAGCCGAAATGTTATCAATTTCTGAAAATCCTACATTATGCAAGAATGGATGAACACTTTGAGAATTGATACAGCGTTGATAAAACAAATTCACATGATTATTTAAACAAAACAGCAGGATTAACCCTCTTGTTCACGTCTTCTAATCTTTCTTATCACTGGAATATTCAGCGTGTGCTTGTATTTACCCTCACTTCAACTGATATCTTACTCATGTCTGTGTTGTATCGATTGCTCAAGTGACAATCTGAAGAATTGCCCTTTCAGAAATGCAGTCGAGCGTTGATTCTATCTCTGGCGGAATGGAATCCATTCAACGCCATCATGACCTGTCTCATTTTGAGGGATTGCCTCGTGAGCTAATATGGAAGATTTTTGACTATGCGCAAGAGTCACTTTGCAGAATCATAGCGGTAAGTGACTTATCCAATCAATAGAATCCCATTTTCACATAATTTCTTGATATGCTTATCGATATAATTCGAACCCTAAAGATTCCAAAATTATCATGATCGCCATAACTTTGTCAGTGCTGCTTCAGACATCTCGATCGCTCCGATCTAGCGTCCATGAATACGCTTTCCGTAACACACTGTTGTCAATCGTCGACAGAGTAAAATTCGGCAGGCCGGTAAGATTTACAAGTATCCGGGCTGGTTATTCTACAATTATTCCAAAAATATTTATTGGCATTGCTAGGAAGCTGCAACGGATGTCTTAGCCATCACAATCGACGTCAAGAAACGTCATGCGCCTCTCTTCGAACTTCGGCTCAGACTTTCGTTATTCCACAATTGGATCTCGAGAGTTCAACGCCTTTCTGTGCCGGGGGTCGACAGCAGCTGGGTGAGTATTTACATGATATGCTTTACGATTCGTTACTTTGACAAATTGAGAAGGACGATTGGCATTGAATGGTTTCCTTTTGATCTTTACTTTCTGCAGGAATACTGTATTCCTTTCTGTGCCAATGCCAATCATGAACTTCTACTGGGGAAATGTCTGGGTCGCCGGATCGGCTGCGTAAACGTCGCTTTCTGCGATGCCCAATCGACACTGAACGTCGTGGCTACGATTCTAGATCGAGTGGAGTTTAGCAAATTGATCTATCGCACTGATGATTTGTCCGATGCAGCATCGTGAGCTTCAACAAATATTTGTTCCCGTTTTTTGTAATTGCCTTTTCAGTGCGTTCCTTGCTCACGCTGTTGGCACAAACAAAACTGAACACATGGCGCTCAAAATATTTCGAATAGCGTGTTCTGAACCGGGTAATCCAATTCATAATTGTTGAGGAGCCGCTCGTTTTTTTTTCAGAGAAATTGTTGCTCAAACTCTCCTCGCACGTGCGATCACTGCGCATCTTTCAGCATTGTGCCACTGGTATTGTGCCACATCATGTGAACTCACGCACATCACAAAGAAAGAACACCTGTTGGATGTCTATTCACAATTCCGCCTTCAGAAACAAAGAGACACCCAGTAAACTGTCGATTCATAACGCCGCGTTCAGGAATGTTCTGGATTCCTGACGATCGTTGGGTTGACCTCATCGTCGAAATGTTCTCGGCAAAACTGGACAAATTGTACATTCGAAATCCAGCTCATGCCGGATTTCTGGGAGCGAATTGTGCTGAAATGATTGCTGGGGTGAGTTTCGCATTGCAATATTTATAGCAATTAGAGTTATTCAATTTTTAGAGGTTCTCCGAGCTAGAAAAGCCGATATGGTTTGAGGCTTCGTGCAATATTTACGAGAACGGACTCGATTTCACAGTAAAAGAATACTCGGTGAAAGGTAAAATTTAAGTAAATAGTTCCGAAAATAAGTTCATTATTGCAGCTGATCGTACCGATTTCCATTATGGACTTTTTCCCGAATTAAAGATCAAGCATTTTTCTAGAGAAAATGAGGAAATTGGTTTTTATCTCGCTTGATTGAATAAAAAAAACTTATTGTATCTATTTGTTTACACAAGAGTACAAAGATAAACAAATCCAACTAAACAAAAGTAATGATCAACGGAAAATAATCGAAATAAGTAATGGGTAGCGATGAAATATCTCGTCGTCCAATACAATTCGCAACCAATGCCATTGCTGCAGCGACGGGCATTCGAGTGAAGTGCAGATGATAGACCTAAAGCATATTCAGTCATTCATTTCAACAACTTTATCAGCATAGTAGGGTGTTACAAAGCTGGGTTGAATCATATTCACTCACTAAAATATGCATCTCTTTGTTTTGGCATTTGTTTTGACATGTTTCAACGTCCGATTTAAACGCTTGCAAAAAATCGGCCCTTCATTTCGCACAAACAAGAAGAGTAATTCATTCTCATGTCATGAATCAAAACTCACATTCACGAGCGTTGGAGGCCCACTGCAGAAACGTTCCATGCGCAACGTTGAGTCGCTTGGAATTTGCTGAACTTTCAGACGCAGTTCGACAACTTTCGAATATTCCCCCGGAACGATTATTCGGGTGGTGCTCCTGCCGGTCCGCCTCTGACATTCAAATGATAGTTCGAAGACTTTAAAAAAAACATTGTCCACCTCAAACCACACTTCGATTGGTTGCGAAACAAGTAGACGAGTGGCAGGCTGCATGGCATATTCGTCCACTGCAGACCGGATAGCCGCAGAGGTCTGAAATAATGTCATCTGGTAATAATTATATTTTTTTTAAATCCAAAGGTCTGTACAATTTTGTCAATCCCAAATATGTAAAGACATACGGATGTCAGACCAAGGTTTATCTGACCAATTTCAAGCAGTGAACCGAGTCCGGCGCAAAGTCCATGATCTTCCAAAGCAGGGCTTTCGGCAGCAGCTCGAGGGAAACTGGACTATCCATGTCTCGGTCATCCATATCAGATAAGGACCACTATGCTCGAAATCATTGCGAAAATTGATGATATTTTATGATGGCCAACTATTGTCAGAGTGCGTTGGAATCAGTGCGCTTTAAATAGACATTTTTTTTAGTTTTGCGCCAAGCCATGCCCACTTTGCTCTTCCTTCGGGTAGCCCTCGGGCTGTGATAATAGGAGAAACAATGGATCAGGGTGTGGCAGGGGCGTGGAAGTGATAACGATGAGTTTGTTTAGCGATAAGAGTAATTCGCCTAGCTATTTCTTGAGCACTCCTTATTTCAGAGCATTTTTCAATGAATCATTTCTTTTATTTTTTTGTCCAAATACATACAGTAGATAGACTACTAAACATGCAAAATGTGATATTTCAATGTCAGAATACTGTAGTGTCTTCTCAGTAGAGCATGTGATAACGCGAGAGGAGGGGAAGGGTTGATGATGATGATCACATTTCGAGACGTTTCGCGCCAACGGTAATATCAGAATAGTTCATCAGTTCTTGAGGAATGCTTCATGCTCAATCGTTGATCATCGGCTGTAATTAAATAATTATAAGAAAAATAATGTCAACAATTTTACCATTGAAAGAGACGGAGAGGCCATCTTTCACGTAGTTCAGATCGTTCTCGAACGCGATATAATCGGTATCGAACCACACTTTCTCGTCCAATAAGGGCAGTTTCTGAAATAACACCGCTTCTTCACATTTCGATCTCTATCTCTATCTTACGTCCTTCAGAAAATCCACACAGCGCTTCGTGAGGTATCCCTTATAATGAGTGTCGATCATTAGCTTCTCGACTTTTCTGGAGAACATTTCCAGAATGACCGGCGACCAGTCAACACCTTGAATTCCGAACAGAAAATTGGCATCTTCATTGATTCCGTGCACTTCATGCTGTATTATTCGAATGGTCCGAACGATCGTGGACAATTCGAGAAGGAATTTCACTGAAATGATAAAATATTTATTTAGGATATTTGACCAATTTGTATATTGACTGAATCAAATCAATTTTTGCGTAACCTGCATTTCTCGAAGCGCCCACTTTGCCCATCGAAATGCTTGCTTGCTCACATTTGTGCGCCTTTATTCGCTCCAGTATCTGACTACTGTAATATCATAAAGTTTATCTTCCATCAAAACAGCATGAAACTCACCCCTTTTCATGAACGAGGTTGTACAACTTCATTTTGAGTCTGTCAATTTTTACTCCATCAAGAAGCCGCGTGGCGTGGGGCGATAGCAATTTATCGCACGTTACCTCGGTAACTTGGTTTCCGAAAGCGCCTCGCAGATAGTCGATAGTCGGGAGCGCATCAACATCTGCACCCGAGTCGTAGCTGTAGTGCTGAAAGAACATCAACTGTTCAGAGTACACATCATTTATAAATGTGCTACTCCAATTGTTCAGATGAGAGTGAGCAAAAAGGGATAAAGTTTCAAAATTTCCGGTTATTTCGTAATTGAACTGTCGGAATATAAATATCTCCGAAACTTATCCTGATTTTAAGCTGCTCATTCAGAATGAGAACACGGATAAGTTTTCGAAACACTTCGAATTTCAATTTAGCATTTTCGCAACGAGTCTTTTCTGTCAGCGTAGAATGCTGTTTGCATGAGGGATAGAAGGAAAATGTTATCTACGAGCGGCCAAATTGATCTTTGAAACTTTGCTCTTTGATCTTTGTTTGACGAACATTGTTAGGATGGAAGGAATCCTCATGGAATAATCGCTTGATTCTCGCAGTCATTGTGAGTGGCCGATGACGAATTCTCAGACGCAATTCGAATAGAGTCGCATGTGTTTTAGGAACGTGCATCCAGATCCAGGTTCCTTTATTTCTTGAGATATTTCTCTGAATGATTTGATAACTATTTTTCAAGAGGCAATCGTGACTAGGGTGAACATTAGACATTTCTTTTTTAATGTCTCACTGAGAGTCTCAAGTTATGCAGGATCGTAATAGTTACTGTCTGACGGGCGTACTCGATCACTCGGCATTTCAAAGTGGGCGATGTCTTAAAAGTCGATTTTTGCGAGAAATTTAGATTTTTTTAATATTCAACAAATTATGGTTGGAAATACAGACAAACATCTCTCAATATCACATTCTTTCTCACATGCCAGAGAAAAGAAAGAGTGTGCGAAAGGAAGAGACGCATGCCCATATTTCAATACCACTTACAGCCATCAAATTGAGCACTGCTTCCGGGACGAAATCGATTATTTTCCATACAAGCTCTCGAGGCAAGCGCTCAATTGGAGAGAGCGTATCCACCACTCGATTGATCGATTCATCGCGATCCTCATCGGAATAAATTGACGGAGCATCCATCGAGAAAAATTCACGTTATGGAAAAAGCGGAAATCAGTGAGGAAACGAGTAGAAACGCGATGGGACTAAAGACGAGTGATAAGAAAGAAGGGGAGAGTGGGCCGACCTCGATGTCAAATAACCATGTGTTAGGCACGCCCGTTAGCCTTCGATACGATTCACATGTTAAAGGTAAAGGCAAAGGTGTATCCACGTCAAGCGATTTTACAGTCGTAGGCCAACGCTAGGTGGGACCCGCTGGTAAGGCCAGCTGTTAGACGGACTACATACCATGCTGTCCAATGCTTTCTAGGGTAGCCTTACCTTTCGCAACCGAAATCACTACCAATTTGCCGACTCCGGGGGGATAGCAAGGCTTGGTTGGCCACGGCGGGGGATTGAACTCGGTACCCTTCGAATGGCGAGCGGCGCCTTACACCACTCGGCCATGATTCACATGTTGTTGAAACATGATTCAACGACATTTGGCTTAGCATAAGCAGATTTTTAACATGTGTAATTCTTCAATGTCGCATTATTCATGGCACACCAGCATTATCACGATAACAGGCATATTGTTTATTACGCATTCACATGTTGATCAATCAATCAATTTGTCATGTCAGGCAATTGGTCAACTATGTTGTTCCCGCTATTGAGACTACGAATAAAATAATTTTAAAAATACAATTACCAAATCAAATTATCACAACATACAATCCGACCAGTGATCACTATTCCTCATCAGGCCAATCCCGCCCAATCTTCAAAAAGCGGTATTTAGTATCGGCGCCATCAGCTGCAAAGAAAATATTCAGTTTCATTAATTAGCACGGAAAAGTGGCTCTAGGTTTGAAATAATCACCGTAAACCGTGCATCCATTGTCGATCTCTTCCAATCCCTCTGGATACGCATCACATCTAGTTTCGAACCAGAATGGTTTCTCGATTAACGGGAGTTGCTAGAAAACAACATTTTTCACATTGTCGATTTGTTTCCCCCAAAATCAGTACCTCTCTTAAAATATTAGCGCATTCGATTCCAATACGAAAAGAGCTTTCAATGTACAATGTGTCCAGTCTCCTCGAAAATATGTCGAGAATGATTGGAGCCAAATCAGAATCATTTAGCCCGAAGAAGTATGGTGAAGAGCATCCAGTTTTGTCATGCGCATAACATTGCACGATGCGAAGAATCACTACATGATCTGACAAGTCGATCAGAAATTGGGCTGTAATATTATGTTTATGTATTTTTAAATTTGGATACCTTACCCGGATTGGAAAGCTTGTTCTCGTGAACTTTCAAATCAACTTCGGAAATGTTATCCGAATTGACAATCTTTAACAGGTTAGTTCTGAAAATATTTCCACTTTTTTTTAGAATATCTCGTAAAGATACACTTACGCTATTTCATCCGTAAGAGCAATGTGATCGTATACATCTTCAATTACTAGTCTATCGAATTCAATTCCATCAATCAGCTTGAGAATACTAATGAAAGTCTCTTGTCTCTGACAGCCCAAAAGCCGAAGAATCGGAACATATCTTCCCACACTTTCCCCTAGCACTTTGAACATATTCAAATCGTCGCTCATTTTTGCTTCAAGTAGGTGCCACTGATACATCGGCATGAATAATAATAATAATATTTTTAGTTTACAACTCACATTGCTACCGTATGAGTCACCATGATAATCAACATCTACTCTAGATTCAAGACTAAAATGTAATCGGCGAAGTTTCATGCGCATTCGGAACAGATCCTTGAGGGTCCACTCGTTAACGTCTAACCAGACGCCGAATCCGACGCTTCTCTGAATTTTTGCCCTCAAATTAGAACATTCATTGATACGATCAACTCACGTCAACATAATCATGAAATCTTTCATAGATTTCGAGTTCGTCGACAACTTGAATGGTCGATTCTTGGAGCGCATACTTTTCGACTCGGGATCGGAGTATCCGTGACGTCTGTAATATAAAATTGATGAAGAACAGAGTGGTCCTTTTACGAAGAGTTATCAGCAATGCAAAAAAAGTACTGCGCTTACAAGTCGAAGATTGTGCACGGCTTCTGGAACGAAATTGATTATTTCCCAAACGAGATGTTGGGGTAGTTGTTCGAATGGAGAATGACTAAAGTCAGTGTACTCTCCGACAAGCGAATTCATAACTCGAGATGTCTGAAATTATGCACATACAAAAGAAATAGAACAGAAACTTACCAATCTCACATTTCTTAGTTGATACAGCATCAAATGGTCGAAAATTGTCGAAACAAGTTCGCGAGGTAATTTTTCAAAGGGAGAAAGACTTTCGAAAGAGGAACTTTCGCGAAAAGTAGTATTCATTATAAAATCTCAAAATAAATTTTATCAGCACATTCCAATAATAAAACGTGAAAAAGCTGTGAATCGACGAGCGAATTGTGACGAAACACAAGCAAAAAAGTGATAAGAGACTCGAGGAGTGAGGAAAGTGTTGGCAAATATTTCGTTTCCGCTCAAATTATTCTTGATAAGAGAAACGCATCATTTTGTTTCACAATCTACTCTTTCATTATGCTACTCTTTTTTCTACTCTTTTTTATAAAAAAAAGTTATTTATTGCACAAGTACGAAGAAAATATAGATCATAGACTATACTGCGAAGGTAATTTTGTCTCAAGGAAATCAGAAATCAGACTGCTCTTTATCCCTCGAACAGTGTTTGATATGCAGCGATCGACACTTGTCCACTAAAAAATAAAATAAATTTTAAAATAAATACAAAATATCTCACGTCTCACAACATAATCTTTGTGTACACCGATAAACGTGTGGTCATAAGCAAAGCAAGTTGCTTCAAACCAGATGATTTTGTTCAGCAAGGGCAAACTCTGAAAAGAATTTTTCGAAGCGAACACTTTTAGGCGCTCAATAAAGATGAAAATTAACGAACATTTTTAAGTGTATCAACAACTTGAGAAGTAAGATAGTCATTATAGCCACAATTTTGAATCTTTAACTTATCCAGCTTCCCCGAAAACATTTTGAGTATAAGATCACTCCAGTTTTGGTTCTTAATTCCAATTAAATAGTTATCACGATTGGCCGTAACCCATCGCGACTGTGTGATGTTGATACTTCGCACGAGTGACGAAATATCGATTAAAAATTTAGCTGAAAGTATATCTGGTAGCAGAAAACCACATATAATTTTCCAAATTTCATGGACCTTTTTCGACAACACTAGACTAGTATCCATTCCCTACAAGCATTCACCTGGATCGGGTGCGTCGACATAAGTCACGGTGAGCGAAAGTCTATTGACTTTACACTTTTGGATGGTCTCGATAAGATGTTTTCTGCAAACTATTAAAACGCGTTCTCTGTAAGAACGCAGTTGGAAGGGCACAAAAATTTCAAAATCATCGCCCGGTGCTCAAACTTTACCAACATGACCCATAGGGACGGTATTTACGATTTTTGAACTTTGATCCCAAAATTTTTGATCTTTGATCTTTGATCTCTCAAAAAATAGATTTCAGATAACCATATCATGTGATAGCTCATTCGAAAGAGCATAAAACGTTATGTAAAAATTTTAATTTTCAAGCATTTTCATCAAGATTCGATCCGGTTATCACCAAAAGTATGACGATTTTTGCCAATTTTGACCAAAATTGATGTGGCTCCCCACTATGCTATGATTTCCGGGACACCAATTCGATATATTTTATGCATTTTGTGATATAAAAAAATATAAGAAACTTTGTGGGGCATATTTTCACGGAGATTGTGTTCAAATGTTGGCCCAACCATGTTCAACTACGCCAATTTTCACAAAATGGCCCATACGAAGAGGGCTCAGAATGTTTGACCAGCACTTTTTTATGCCTCTAATGATGTTTTACCGTCATTATGAACCTTTTTACGATTTTTCGTCATCAGTTTGACCATATCGGTGGACTTGACTCACCTCGACTTTTTTCACATAAGGGTCCCCCCTTATGTGAAAAATCGGTTAGGAGTCATATTAGAATTGACCACAATAACATCTATGTTTGCACTAAAAGTAACATAAAACTGATTTTTGAGCACACTTACATACTTTTTCTTGGGTCTGAGGTTCTATTTCATCCTTACCCGCAACATGGTTTTTCACATAAGGGGGGACCCTTATGTGAAAAAAGTCGAGGTAAGTCATGACGCAAAATATTGGCAAATTGATGATGAAAATTCGTAAAATGGTTCATTATCACGGAAAAACATCATTAGAGGCATAAACAAGTGTTGGTGAAACATTCTGAGCCCTCTCAGTGTGGACGATTTAGTGAAAATAGGCATAGCTGGGCGGGGTTCGATCAAAATTTGAACACAATCTCCGTGAAAATATGCCCCGCTAAGTTTCTTATATTTTTTCATATCACAAAATGCACAAAATATCTCGAAATTGTGGCCTGCAAATCATAGCAAAGTGGGGAGCCACATCGATTTTCGTCGAAATTTGCAAAAATCATCATACTTTTAGTCATAACTGGAACGAATGTTGATGAAAATGCTTGAAAATGGAAATTTTTACATAACTTTTAATGCTCTTTCGAATGAGCTATCACATGATAGGGATATCTGAAATTTATTTTTTGAAGGATCAAAGATCAAAGATCAAAAATTTGGGGATCAAAGTTCAAAAATCGTAAATACCGTCCCTAGGGGTCATGTTAGTGAAGTTTGAGCACCGGGCGATGATTTTGAAATTTTTGTACACTTCCCAATCCAAATCACTGCGTTCTTACAGAGAACGCGTTTTAATCATAGAAAGGATGTTTAGAAAAAAGTAATTGAAGAGGCCGTGTAAGGACCTGAAAATAAATATAAGACAGACGAAAGGAAATAGTATAGTGAAACGAGAAAGAGAGGTAGATTGGGAGAAAGAAGACTGGACGAAATGAGAGAGGGACGGACGTAGTCTAGCAACTGCGAGTGAAGTGGATTGGAGGAGGGAAAGGAAGATGTTCCGCTGCTGCTCGAATCGTATAGCAGAAGAGATTTGAGATACAGAACAAAATATTTATTTTAAGCTGACTCTCAACATCGTTGATTTCACTCCGGCCGTCTTTCGACAACGAAAATTTACTAATTTTTTCGGCTCTGGTCCGTTTTGGGTGTCCCATCAAAGTTTCCTGGTCCCAAAATAGTTTCTTGGTCCTTAAAAAGTTTCCTGGTCCCCGAATAGTTTCCTGGTCCCAGAAATAGAAATATGACCCCCAACCAGTTTTTTCACATAAGGGGGGACCCTTATGTGAAAAAAGTCGATGTGAGACAAGTCCACCGATATGGTCAAACTGATGACGAAAAATCGTAAAAAGGTTCATAATGACGGAAAAACATCATTTGAGGCGTAACTAACTGTTGGTGAAATATTCTGAGCCCTCTCGGTATGTGTCATTTTGTGAAAAACCGTCGAATGCGCCATCTTCAAAGAGGAATAACTCCCGGGCCCATCTATAAAATTTCTTGAAATTTTCGTAGTCGGGGCAGTTTTTCACGTAGAATTCGAAAATTATAGTGGCATTTTCCTACGTGAAGACATTTTTTTCAGGAAGGACGAAAAACTTCGAAAAATTCACTTTTCGACCTTTTAAAAGCATCGGCTCGTTTTCTAAGTAAGTTTTTCGTAATCTACATGCAAAATTACGTTAGAAAAAGTTTTCAGAGCGCAATTTTTTTTTCGATGAATAAAATCGATTTTTTTGGGTCGGGGCTGGCATTTTTCGGGGAGTACACCAGAAGCGCTCATATTGGGCCAGGTATCAGCCCTTGGTATGGGGACAAAAAAAAACGGAGCCGCTATTGAAAATGTGAAACGGAGCCGCTATTGAAATAAGTATTTATCAATGTTGATTGGCTTTCCCATTTTTGTTTCACTTGTATTTGAAGAGAGTTCACACAAAAAATATGGCGAGCTGCAAAGAAAGTATTTGCATTTTTGTTTGAATTATTGTTTCATAAATATGTCTAAAAAATAGATTGTAGTCGATTTGAAGAAAGTCACAGAGAGGCGTGTTTATCTCCGTGGTCCCTCGATACACACTCGAAAATCAACGAAACCGAAATATGTAAGTCTAGACCCGAGGAAAACATGCGGCTGTCTTTCTTCGAATTTTGCGATACGTACAAATTTCCCGAGTTTGCACCTGGCATTTAGTGTCTTGGTTCCGTGTCGTGTTCAAAAGTATAAATATAATCTCCCTGATGTGGATTGTGATATTTTTGTTTAAACCATCAAGTTTCCAGCAATTCAATTGTTTATGGCATCGTACTGGAATTGTTGGGATGATTTATCGTTTGATTGTTGATGGTGTGATACGGATTGTGAAAATTCAAAAGCGACTCTGTTTGGCAACTGTCGAAACTGAAATCACAGAAGCTTGAGGCGATTCCGTCGTTTCTTTTCGACAGCGGGAGCAGATCATCGTCAATACAGCCTGCAACATCTTCTCATTTTCTCAAAAAATATCAGAAAAAACCTTTCGGAAATTTCTTGACATTGCCAGATAAATCAGCAGGTTGCAGCTGGTTGAGATTAGCTGAATAGTCACCCAAAGCTGGGCTGCAATCCATGAATTGTTTGTTTTGAAGAATGAATGATCACGAACTTAGCTTGTCTGCATAGTGAAGTTGAAATCCAAGCGGAAAGATCATGTTTAGAAGACAAATTATTCCTGAAAATACAAAAATTAAATCTATTTGTTATTGTGTCTATGATGTAAATAACCTTGAGGTAGTTCCGATAGGAGAGTAAAGATAGCGACAACAGTCAACATACGGGCAGCTTTCTCCGCGTCGTCAGTTCTGTAATGAAATTTAATTTAATTTATTTTATAGAAAAAATGAAACTAACTTTTTTGAGCTTCTGGCAGCAACAGCGTTATGGCCTTTTCGAGCCTGCAATAATATGTTGTTTTTTATGTTCTTTAATCGGCAAAAAATCACCTTCCCCAACTCGTATGCGAGCATAATAGTAAAAAGAAGAAGCAACACCGAAGGCAGAGTGTTATTCAGAGACCTTCCACGAGAAAGCGTAGTAATGCTGTGCACGACTTTTTTGCAACCTACCCCAATATTCCGTGGGTGATGAACCCATACCAAGGGCTGATACCTGGCCCAATATGAGCGCTTCTGGTGCACTCCCCGAAAAATGCCAGCCCCGACCCAAAAAAATCGATTTTTTTCATCGAAAAAAAAATTGCGCTCTGAAAACTTTTTCTAATGTAATTGTGCACGTAGATTACGAAAAACTTACTTAGAAAACGATCCGATGCTTTTAAAAGGTCGAAAAGTGAATTTTTCGAAGTTTTTCGTCCTTCCTGAAAAAAATGTCTTCACGTAGGAAAATGCCACTATAATTTTCGAATTCTACGTGAAAAACTAGCCCCGGCTACGAAAATTTCAAGAAATTTTACCGATGGGCCCGGGAGTTATTCCTCTTTGAAGATGGCGCATTCGACGGTTTTTCACAAAATGGCACATACCGAGAGGGCTCAGAATATTTAACCAACAGTTAGTTACGCCTCAAATGATGTTTTCCCGTCATTATGAACCTTTTACGATTTTTCGTCATCAGTTTGACCATATCGGTGGGCTTGTCTCACATCGACTTTTTTCACATAAGGGTCCCCCCTTATGTGAAAAATCATGTTGGGGTCATATTGGAATTGGCCACAATATCATGTATCATTACACTAAAAGTAACATAAAAATTAATTTTAAGACCCTAACATACTTTTTGTTAGATCGGAGGTTCTATTTCAACATGACCCCCAACCGGGGACCCTTATGTGAAAAAAGTCGAGGTGAGTCAAGTTCACCGATATGGTCAAACTGATGACGAAAAATCGTCAAAAGGTTCATAATGACGGGAAAACATCATTAGAGGCATAAAAAAGTGCTGGTCAAACATTCTGAGCCCTCTTCGTATGGGCCATTTTGTGAAAATTGGCGTAGTTGAACATGGTTGGGCCAACATTTGAACACAATCTCCGTGAAAATATGCCCCACAGAGTTTCTTATATTTTTTTATATCACAAAATGCATAAAATATATCGAATTGGTGTCCCGGAAATCATAGCATAGTGGGGAGCCACATCAATTTTGGTCAAAATTGGCAAAAATCGTCATACTTTTGGTGATAACCGGATTGAATCTTGATGAAAATGCTTGAAAATTAAAATTTTTACATAACTTTTTATGCTCTTTCGAATGAGCTATCACATGATATGGTTATCTGAAATCTATTTTTTGAGAGATCAAAGATCAAAGATCAAAAATTTTAGGATCAAAGTTCAAAAATCGTAAATACCGTCCCTATGGGTCATGTTGGTAAAGTTTGAGCCTCGGGAGGCAATTTTAAGAAAACTGTGCCACCCTACCTTGGATCTTACAGAGAACGCGTTTTAAGTGCTCTGGATGTTTTTTTTTAAATGTTCGTTGCAAAGCACTCCTTACATTCCCTCCTGGGTTAGGGGCATGCTGGCAACAGCGAGCCTGTCGAAGTTGAGCTGTTCAATCATTTTCGACGCAACGTTGAGCTCAAATTCATTCTTGCACTCTGTCATCGACAGGCATCCAATTTTTCTGCCCAGACAATTTCGGAGAAAATCCAGAATATTCGGGTCATCATCCACCAAGTTGAATTTAACAGTGTAAACCTATGAGTTCACTTTCGAATTAGTTTGCTACGCATAAACTGACACTCGGAGCGTTTCGACCGTACAATCTGCGGCGCATTCGCTTCTTGATGGCGAAAGGAGCATTCCGAAGTTTGAGAGACAATTCAAACAACGGAGCTTTGCTCTTTGACATAGTCATTGAAATTTCCATGATTTTCAGACCAAAGTTTGCCGAGAACGACATGCTCAACTTCTCACAGACAAGAATGTTCGTTCGAAGGCGAGCGAACTCGGCTACGCGGGTACGAAGTAAACAAGATGTCTTAAATCGAAAATTACTCAATTATTTTTGCAAATTCACAAAACAATCGATAAAAGCGAGCCAAAGAAAAGAGAAGCTCACTCGTCTGAGTTTGTAAAGTGCCTCGGGCACATACTCAAACAATTTCCAGGCAAGTTCAGCTGGTACTCGTTCGATCGGGGAAATGCTCTCCACGCCTCGAGGAACCTCATTGTGAGCGAAGGACCTACGCCTTCTTACGGAATGATGTTCGCGTCTCGGTGGCATTTTCGAGTGCGGAAAATCAGATTGAAGTTGCACAGGGACGAGAAATAGAATTTATTCTGCCGAATGCCACTCTATTTTTTTACTGCAAAACGCGAGCTCCTTTTGGCGCGCAAGGTAACCATAACTGAGAATTGCCACAGGGAACGCCTGTCAATTTTCAAATATTGAAGATGCAAATAAACATCTCTACTTTTTTGTTGTCGAGACTGCGATTGAAAAGACAATTTATTGCGAGGTCGAAGCATCCTTGCACGGCACGGAAAAACGGAAATCCGATAACTTTCGAAATATTTAATTCTGTTTCAGATTTTTAATGATGAACTTCCGCAAATACCACGACGGGAAAGGGTTCAAAAGTTGCGCCTACAAGTCTTAGCCTTCGTCTGCCGTGCATCTTTCAGATTTGAAAAATATAATAGATCTCAAATGAAAGTAAGAGTTAGGCGGTTTATCAACCCCCCCCCCCCAAGTCTTAGCCTTCGTCTGCCGTGCATCTTTCAGATTTGAAAAATATAATAGATCTCAAATGAAAGTAAGAGTTAGGCGGTTTATCAACCCCCCACCCATGTCATCCTTCTTCGCCTCTAGCCACTTGCATTTGGGGGTGAAGCAAAAAAATTGATCTCAAGGTAGCAGGAGTAAAATATCAACGTGAATTATCTACATGATTCTGAATGCATACACACTCACATCCTGAATACAAGCAGCTGGCAACAAGCATGACAGGAAAAATCAAGTCCCAGCGAGAACGAAACTTTCAAGATAGGCGTCAATTCACTGGTTGATTCTCTCTTGTATTGTGTTGATACCAATTCAAAAGTGTCGCAGTAGCGATAAAGCAAATCGCAAATCAAAATGTCATTACCTCCGCTGAAAAAGCAAAAACTCTCCGAAGTCGCTGCAAATCGCGAAACATCTCGAGACTTGAACGATCTTTCAACGATGGAATTGTTGCCGCGCGAACTCTTGTGGGCAATCGTCGAGTATGCACCGGGATCCGTGGCCAGCCTACGATTAGTAAGTGTGAAGAATTTGGGCGAATATGATAAATCTTTCAGTCATCTCGAACGCTGCAGTGCTATGTGGACCAGTCTGCTCAAATGCGAACTAATTTTCTGTTGTGCCAGCAATTCACATTCTCTGTGCAAACATCAATGGATGCGAATAATATTCAAATGACGATCGAGATTGAGCCAGAAAATAAGGCACTTTTCGAACTTCTTCTCAAGCAAAGGCTATATTCGGACAATATAAAACAGAGAATAGAACGAGTCGAAGTGCGTTACTATTTATGGGTAAGGCCAAAGACTAAATACTGCAAGGTGATGACGAAAACGCATTTTTCAGCACTATACACTCATTTTTGACCCATTGCTCGATCCCCGCAATATTGCGGCCACGTTTGTGGATTGCATGGGTAGCCGAGTCGGCTGCTTGAAATTAATACAGGGTGAACTTCCCGCAATGTTCACTGAAATACTCGTGAAGACCACGTTCAAGAAACTCGATGTTAGCATGGACACTATAAGACAAGACTTTTTGTAAGTTAAAAAGTTGTTTTCGCAAATTTTCCTTCAGTTCATCTAGAAAAAATTAGGCATTACGTCGAATCAGAACATGTGGACATGATAATATACCGAATGGTAAAATATATTTGGTATTGCAATGGTTACATTTTGTCAGTAGCTTCTCATAACCAAAACGAAGGGGGAAAGGTTTGGGCTCATCCCTCTTCTTTTCTAATCAGTTGTTAATAATTGATTAATAACTATTGCATGGCAGCCCGGAAATCACAAAAGTGATTACCATATGCAAAATCAACGAAGTCTGGCTATGCGTGCACCAAATATCCGCAAGTGACCCAGGCAAGTATAGCGAACAAAATAAGTACAAAATTTAAATTTAAGTGAAATTCCTTCTCGATCTTTCGTCAATCGTTCAAAATATATACATAATCCAACGATTTACATTTGCACGCCTACTGCCTGCCGATTTTCTCGGAATGAGTAATTACGATTGGAGTGAAATATTAATTGAAATGTTCTCGAGAAAACTAGACAAACTTCAAATTCGAAATATGTCTTACCCCGAACTTCTTTCTCTTGAAAGCGGAAATAAGCTAAGAAAGGTTGCAAAATATTTGAATATTTTTGAGTCAACGAAATCTTTCTTAGAATGTTCTGGATTAGTTAGAACGAAGCACACAATTGTGCACTTTTTTACATATTTTTATTACATATTTTTAGCACATACCCTTGATGAAAAAGCACATTTGGTTCGAAGCGGTATGTTCAGCGTATTGTCCGAATGGTTTAGAAGAGACGGTTGGAGAATACCTTGTAACAGGTGCCTTTATTTTAGATGTAAATATTACTATTTATTCATTCACTTTTAGCTGGCAATGATTTGCCATTTCCATTTCTGAAGATCAAGCATTGCACAAGAGTTGAGGAAGAATGATCACAAATCTGACATAACTGTAAAGGAATGGCTTTCTAATAAGAAGAAGAAGTACTAAATCATTATTGATTCATCGTTATTTATTATGTATTTCATCGTTGTACATGTGTATAATTATTATATTAAAATATAATTAAATAATTATTTATTTCAATCATTAGCAGGGTTGACAATTCAAGGATGAGAGGAAGGCCTAACTTTCATTTTTGAACAGGATGCAAATCGCCTCTTTCCTTGAATAAGGATAAGAGAGAGTGGTCATCCTCGCGGAAGGATGCGAATCATTCCTCAAGGAATTATGATTTGAACAGATCACTGGTTTCCTAGCAGAAGGAATACAACGCTACACGTTCCCGCCGTTGTTATTCTTTCAGAGTTACAATTTCGAAAATTGGAAATCTGATTGTAATAAATTCGTTTTAATTATTGCAAGTTGTCACGTGTAAAATATTGACAGTTCCCTCCCAATTTCGTTTCACTCCACTGCGCTCGAAAGGAGCTGATCGCGATTTCGATCCGATTCCTGCGCACTGACTTTCACTCCTACCCCATTTCGTCCTTGCTTTTGCGTATCGGGGCGTTGTTTCAATCCATTTCCTCTGCATTTGTCCTTTCCCTCATTTTTTCACTTTTTTGGTCTATATTCTGTGCAATTTCCTGATAAAATGTTTCTCCAGATCTCTACACGGTCTCTGTTTGTGTGAAACAACTCGAAAGCGAGAATAAAAATGCAAGTAATGTAGTGAATGAATCGCAATGGAATGGAGATCTAATCTCAACAAACGCTTCATGAATCAACTCCGTTTCTAATGTGAGCACCTTTTTCATTTTATAAAACCAACCACTTGCGTGTTTGGATAAGAAGGTATGTGGGCCTGGAATGTTTTACATTTCCAGGCAATGGCATGGATGTCCATATTCCAATAATATTAGAGCTCGGAAGGAAGTGATGAATCAGACTATCCGCACGAGTACCACGATCATGTGATCCATTCGCCGAAGGAATGGGCTGCCGCATGAATCAAGTTCGCACAAGCTTTACCTGAGAAAAACTGGGCTGATGCGAGAGTGATATATCGATAAATTGTTGTTGTTAAATGAATATTGCAGTATGCATTGAACAGTGATGACAATTTGCCAAAGCGAAATTTCATTCAAACATCTCAAGGACAGAGGAGAAGAGACTGTACAGTAAAGACTGCACAACTCATTCTTTTCACGCAGTGTATCCTTATTTCATTCGCTTTCCGCTTTCGGAGATCGCGAAACAGATTAGGGAACATGCGAATTCGACTCTCTTTCCCTGCTTCCCTTTCAGCCCCAGAGCAGCCATGCTACTGGGCTAGATCTAATCTTCCCAGCACTTTCACTTGTTCTCATTCTATCGTTTCATTTCTCGAACCTTATTTTTCAATAATTGAAACTAAGGTGCCTGCCTCTCATTCAGCCGAATTTATTTTTATTTGTTTATCTATATTTCTCAACGTTTCCTCTTTTTTTAATTTTCATTAACCGTGCCCAATCAAAATTTATTACCTGTATTACCTCTCAGATTCCTACATAATCTCTCGACTCGAGTGACGAGACCGTTCACGAATGGCTAATTTCAACATATTTGGCAACGAAATTCATGCGACGAAAGCCTTCAAACCAGGTATTTCGCGTCCCGTTCTTGTTCTGCAATCGGACCATTTCAGAACAGTTACGATACCAAGAACATGGCCATTTTTCATCCCGAATGATCCCGCCATCGCGAGGAGACGACGAAGAAGAAGTACACGATTATTCCAGTGTTTCAATGGGCTTCTATGATGTTGAAACGGCCAGTATTGTATTATTTGTGAAAAAAACAGCAAAAAATCCGTTATTTCAATTCCAATTGACGCGATAATACAGCAATTCTTTTTTTTATTCTGACCAGTCAAATTTTACTGCGAGTAAGTTGTCCTTCGTCCGATTCGATCTGAGAACAGAAAAGAACTCAAGAAAGCAATGGAAAGAACCAACCTTCTTTCTTCTATTCTGCCAGATGTGGCTGTACTGCGCCCTCTGCCCAGTTGATAAATGGCCATTGAAAGGAGGGGACGGACAACTATTCGGAATATTCTATAGCCCTGCACTTTCACCTTCCAACGTCGTGTTAGTCCCTCTGAGATTTGCTTGCACATCGTTCCGAATAATTTCTTTCGTAGCAAATGATATAGTTTAGATCTCTACCCGATCTCAGCAACTGCTACTTTTCCATCACCTCAATGATTTCCTGTAAATTACCGAATGCAGCATGTTAAACCAAGGTACCTTTTTTGTCATTGTTGATCAGTAATCGTGTAAATTCAGAAGTGTTATGATGCACACAACAAACAACGAACACGATTGCACATGCTTTCTCTCATCTCTTCTCCCGACGACGTGAAGAAATGTAGAAATGTGATTTGATTTTCACAGAATAGCAACTTTTTTTTATAAATATTGTCGATAAAGTAGTTTTCTTATCATAGAGGTCCGAAACATTGTAATGAGTTGTCTAAGAAGAAAAAACTATACAAATTTAAATTTTGTCTGCACTTTCCCCAGCTTCCCCCTCTCTTTCAACCTCCTAACTTCGGCGATTATACAGTACGTGCTAATCGCCTTGCCCATATGCTAGCGCCGCATAACGCCGCGTGCCGCGGCTTGCGCGGCTGTGTTTTGAAGAACGAAGAGTAACTTTTTCAAAAAGAGAACACGATTTTCGTAATCTACGTAAAATTCAGCACCGACTATAATTTTCGCCCATAATTTCAAGTTCCCCATTCGTGAGTTGAAAATATTCAAAGAAATAGGTTGACACAGCGAACTAAATCTGACACCATTGAACAAGTGGTCTTATATTATCGATTTTCTCCTTTCTGTCTGCTTTACATGTCTACAGCATTTTGAGGTGGAAAAGACACTAAAAAGACGGTTAGTCAACTGTGTCAGATTTAGTTCGCTGTGTCAACCTATTTCTTTGGATATTTTCAACTCACGAATGGGGGAACTTTAAATTATGGGCGAAAAGTATAGTCGGTGCGGAATTTCACGTAGATTACGAAAATCGAGGTCTCATTGCAAAAAAGTTACTCGTCGTTCTTCAAGACACAGCCGCGCAAGCCGCGGCACGCGGCGTTATGCGGCGCTAGCATATGGGCAAGGCGATTAGCACGTACTGTATGTAGATTAGCCAACGCGATGTTGTCTCGCGATTATTGTAAAACTGTATTCCGTTGTATATTCAAATGTCTTGGTGTCATTGTGCAACAATTGGCTCGTTGTGTTACGTGACTGCTCGAATATACCCTATGGCCCTGCTCGATCATTCAATCATGAGAAAAACTGCCTTGAACAAAATTAGAGATTTTTTTCTGAGCGTGAAAGGAGGAGATCCCTGCCAGAAGGCGGCGTCTCAAGCACCCCTGCCCAATGAACGCTTGCGTTAAATCCAGCATACCGGATTCAGTTTCACTTGTTCTCCTTGTTATTATTGCCCCAATAATCGTCATCTCTTTTATAGGATGTTTTTTTTCGTTTCTTGGCTTTTTTATAGGATGTTTTTTCGTTTCTTTTCTTTTTTATAGGATATTTTTTCGTTTCTTGGATTTTTTCTACGAAATAAAATCGTAAAATAATTTTAGAATGGGTTCCCGAATCTCAGCCAAGAGTTCGCCAGTTAATGTCATCATACGATGGGAGTACGACAATATAAGCGTGATGAATCCTGTTGCGATCGACACTAAAAGCTCTCCAGTGAACAACTTTGGAGGTCTTACTTGGTAAGATTTTTGCAAACTCATGCTGATCATGCTCCTAAAAATAGGAAATACTAGGAGATAAGAAGGGAATTGACTTTGTAAACAAATTATCCCTAAAAATTATTTTCAATTAGTAATAATATCTCTCTCTAATATAACTAATGATCACATTAGAATTTACAATGTTTTTAACAGCTTTGTAATCCCGAAAAGACAATGAAGAGTTGGCAATAATAAAAATTAGAAATAAACTCGTACTTTATAGGAAACTCTTCGCAACAACGGAACAGAGTGCCCGAACAGGGCAGGTATCGCACTTGGGCATATATATCGATTGTCGAAATCCCGGAAGCAGTAAATTTTGGAGCTGCAAAACTCGATCGACCGTTAAACTAATCAATAGGGATGATGATTCAAAAACGATTACTGGAAAGGTATCATTGAAAACAAAAACATTATAAAGATCGCAATATATTTATGGAAAAAACTTTATCTAAAATTTACGTGTGAAACCATTTCAGTGCTTTCAGTATTGTTAGGTAAAATAACGCTTAAAAGCATAAAAATTAAATAAATAAATTTGAGGTCGACGTTACGTTCTATCCCGACTCCAATGCGCTTGGAACCGGAGTGTTCAAACTTGTGCTGTTGAACAAAGTTTTGGACCCAACGGAGGTCAGAATATCACTTTCTATGGCGTATATATTTGTATATTTATCTTTTTTTATCGATATTCATTCATGCAATTTCAGGGCTATATCCAAGGCGACAGAATCATCGCTGAGGCAGACATCACCATTGTGCAAACGTACGGCGTAGGGTGAGCGAAACATTTTTCACATTTTTGCAAGCCTGGAAACGCTATTTTAAAAAAAATAGTATCGTTATCGTTCGATGGAAATGCGCATCAAACTCAATGTGCTCACCAGGACGAAGGAAAGGGGGGGGGGGTAGATCGCTCGACTCTTGCTCCTCCTCTCGCTTGAGCATCCAAGAATACTTTAGTCATTTTCAATAATTGTAGAGTTCCACAAAGCGTGAACGAGTTCGCGGAGCCGACCGAAAGCAGCGATGTTTGTTTGATTATTGAGGACAAGAAAGTTCACGTAGCTAAAGCGGTTAGTGAAAAAATATTTAATAATAAAATAAATAATGATGGGCGCTAGACTGAATGCGGAAATATTAATTCGAACGGCTCAGCCGAATTTTGTTGTCAAAACATACCGTATTTACCTTAGAGAACAAATTCAGATTCTCGCCGCTCACTCGCCAGTCTTCAAGGCAATGTTCTATGGGAAATACCAAGAGCGTGAAAAGGAAGAAATCCCGATTCAGGATATTAAGCATAAGGTGATTGAGTTTTTTGAAAATACAATACATACTGCATCAGGACTTCGTCGACCTTCTCAACGTTGTCTACTCTTCGCTATATAAAATATGTGGTTCGCTAAATATAAATAAAAGACTTGTAGCTGTAACAAACTATTGCAGACGATTCTGTTGAACGCATCTTGGTGTTGGCCGATCGATTCCAAGTCAATGTGAGTCACGACGGGTTGAATAAATAATTTAGATATTAAATATATCTTGAAAAACAATAAATAAAGACATAAAAATGTTTTATTACTATTTCAGAACGTTCTGGAAGCATGCGAACTGTACTTAATCACGAATTCGAGAATGAGCATTGCTCAAAAATTGCTCCTCGCCGATGTTTACAAACTGAACGATGCACAGGTATGTATGCCGCACACACTGAACATTGCTCAGATGAAAATAGGATCAGCTATTGTTGCAAACGCTCTTCGCATACAAAAAATTATCATACTTTTTTCCAGGCTCAACTTATTTACACAATTAAGGATATGCCCGGGATCAAGACTGTTCAGGTTAGGAGAATATTTATTTTATTTTAAAAGGACAATAATACTCAGATTTTCCATTTCAGAAAGACGATTCGTACGATACGTACAGCGATGCATTGAAGGCCAAAATTCTGGATCGATCATTCGAGCTCGCATGAAGTCAATGTTGCCCTTATCTGAATAACGACACTTTCTACCGAATATTGAGTTTTGCGAATATTTAATGTCATTATTGTCTTTGCAAACGTGAACGAATAAAGATTCGCAAGGATACCGAGAAGCTATTTTTTTGCGTTAAAGCTAAATTGAATGGTCCACCTGGATGAACAGGAAAAATCTAAGACGATGAGGTATATTTGATGTGAAACTCGAGATGATTGAATAAACTCTATGACTTATCAATACTCGACTTATCAATGACTTATCAATACTCTGATTGCTGCGTTGAACGAGTAATCTCATCTTCCATTCTGGGAAAGCGGTGTGATCAGATCCCCGCCAGAGGGAAGCGTCTCAAGCAATCCCATTTCAATCCTATCTCATTCCTTCCTTATCTTATTGCAAATACTCCTCATATTCTTCATTTGTTGATGGTGCTAAAACACCAACGTATTTTTCGCATTTTTTCGAATCTTATTTTTTCCTATTATGCGATTCATCAAAATTAAGAAATCATAATGAGTTCCCGTATGTCTGCCAAGAGCGAGCCTGTCAACGCCGTTATTCGCTGGGAGTTCGACAATATAAGTGAATTGAACCCTATGGCGGTTACCACTGAAAACTCGCCCGAAAGCATCATCGGAGGGCTTACCTGGTAAGAATTTAGCTTAACAATCATGTCTACTAGACAGTATGTTCACTATTCCATATTGCTCATGAATGTCATGCATCCTATAGGAAACTCGTCACATCAGCTGAGCAAAGCGCACGAACCGGCCAAGTGCCACATTTGGGTCTCTTTCTCCATTGCGGATATCCATCAAGCAGCAAGTTCTGGAGTTGCAAAATTCGATCAACCGTCAGACTTATCAATAGGAACGACGATGCAAAAACGATTACTGGAAAGGTATCATTTGAGGGCAGTTTTCAAAAATTATCATCCCAAATATTGGTTCATACGGTGCATTCAGAACTGTGAATTGCAAAAGATTTGAAAGCAAAAAAGCAGTTTTGTGTAAGAAATGTGTGAATAAATGCAAGAAAAAATATTTTAAGATCGACGTTACGTTTTACCCCGACTCCAGCGCTCTAGGTCTGGGAGTGTGCAAACTTGCGGAGTTGAGCAAAGTTTTGGACCCGACTGAGGCAAGATGATCTTTAAAGAACAGTTTGCTAAAGATAATGAAATCATTATCAGGGATTCATTCTGCATGATACAGTCATCGCTGAAGCAGAAATCACCATTACGAAGACGTTCGGCGTGGGGTGAGAGACAACTTTGCAATGAAATATTGCTAACAATCGAGTACCTCCGTCATTTCATTTAGCGGGTACATTGCAGAATTGCTCCCAGCATGAAAGAATTTTCCGCCCCGGACGAATCCACTGATGTCTGCTTACTCGTTGAGGGCAAGAAAGTTCACGTCGCCAAGGCTGTAAAAGCGAAAATTAATATTTTGAAATAGGGCTGGCTAAACGATACTCTAAACGTGGTAGTTTTAGCTCCCTCTCCTCTAGCTCTTCCTTAGTTGCGAGCGAGAGAGCATGCGGAATGAAGAGAGTGCTTCCGATCTCAGCGGCATTCAGCATAGGGGGAGCATGTTCTATGGGAAATTCAAAGAGCAGGAACAGGCCGAAATCGCGATTAAGGATGTTAAGCATAAGGTATTCTTGCCGCAACTCTTTCTTGAGTGGAAAAACTTTTGAAAAAATAAAGTCGATATTCTATTTGAAGGATTTCGTCGAACTGCTCAACGTCGTTCACTCTTCGCTGTATGAAATATGTGGTTAGCTCACGAATGAAAGTTTAAATGAACTAACGATCTTCTAAATTTCCAGACGAGTCTGTTGAACGCATCCTCCTTCTTGCCGATCGGTTTCAAGTCAAAGTAAGCCTTGAAAGTTTCGAAATAAATAAAAATAATGATTTGAAGCTCGTTCTCGAAGCATGCGAAGTGTTCCTGTTGCTCCATTCGAAAATGAGCATGGCGAAAAAACTGCTGCTCACAGATGCCTACAAACTGAACGATGCACAGGTAGGATTTGATATTTTTGTTTAGTCTCAAGAATCACGCGCATACCATATTTAAAGGCTCAACTGATCTACTCAATCAAGACTGCTGCCGAGCTGACGGCAATTAAGGTCAGACATGAAGAAAAAACTAAACTAAAATACTATTTCAGTCCGACGCTGCATGCGACAAATACAGCGATGAATTGAACACCAAGATTCTCGACAGAATGTTTGAACTCGCTTGAGTTACTTGCGTGTTATTATCTCTGTTTCTGTTGTCTGTATCTCTGTTTCTATTATGAACGAACAAGGACGCACAAGATCGGAATTGCTTTGTCACAGATTGGTCATCATTGAAAGCATTGAATTTCTATAATATTTTTCTCGAAGAGTTAATGAATCTCTGCTAACTTTCTGACTTCAGATGTACCACAGTCGCTTCCATTAGAAATGCCTCATGACGAGATCGGTAGGTAGTTCCATTCCTTTCCACTTTCCTGCGCGGATTTTTCTACGCCATATTTTATTCACAGCTTCTATCGTTAGAACATTCCTTCTATTTTCAGTAATTTGCACTTTTTGGGAAAGTGTTTGCTCTGATTTGAAAAACACGCCTCCAATATTGTAAGGCTCCAAACAAGTGGCTTTGTCGATTTATGGTGCACTAGGGCGACGCAAGCAGAGGTGAATGTCGACATTTGTGCGTACGGTAGTTTCACTTGAATAGCGTGACTTAGTATTTTTCGAAACATAGTAGTCCACAGCATTCCTTTTTGTATTTCGATACTTTTCTTGCATTGTTCTTGACGTTGGGTCAACCAGTCTGATCGGCGAGAGAGCATTTCGAAATTAAGAGTTTATATTTCATGACATATTTAGGCCCCACAAGCTCCGCCCACTTTGCTCTGACACGATTTCGCGAAAAAGCGAGAAACCAAAGTCACAAGGTTCATTCTAAACCAAATCACTCATTCGAGAGTGCGTTGGATAGCTACTGGCATCCTCTATCGATTGAGCATTGTCCGAGAAATGCACAACATCACTTAGTAGATCAAAATTGGACTTAAACATAGGGAATAGGGTAGATTCGCGACGAAATGAGCATTTTCTACGGCTTCCTGTGTGACAATTCTGCTCGGACAAAGTTTTTCTAACTCATTGGAATATTTTACGATTTTTAGAGAAAAAATTAGAATTTTAGAATGTCTCCCTGGCTTGTGACTCCTTTATTTATGAGGGACGTGCGAGAGGCGGGCGGAGGGGAGCGAGAGAGGCGGGGAGAGGGAGAGAGACACACGCAAATTAGGCTCCGCCCCCTTCCCTCTCGTCTCGCCTTTCCCTACTCTTCCCCAGTGACTTGCGCGCGTACTTCTTGGTCTCTATCTCGGCTCAAAGACAAGATATCAACAAACGGCAAAAAGCATGATGTTATTGGGACCATGAGGGATAGTTTGAACACCCTTTTGGCCTCATTGTGAGAAATCGGCTATCTGCGTTGTGGCCCCTAGACATATTCGCACACTCCGATGATTCTAATATTTCTCATCCTCTACTTCCTCAGTTTTCTATTCGAGTACAAATCTTGCGTAAACGCTTGTTGGATAAGGCGTGACGTCAGCGCATTCTCTCACCTTCCTTTCTTCACGACTTCACTGAAATTGGCGCGAAAATACGAGGAGCAATGAGCAAGCTTATGAGTCATTCCCGCGAAAATTCGCGTTTCAACTTGAACACGGCATTTCGATCGACGCGTTAATGTTGATATTATAAGTAGACATATTTTTGCGATTTTTCCATATTGCGCAACATTTATGACGTAATGAAAACATTTCGAAAGGTAATTTTTTCGAAATGTTACGCTCTGTATTTAAAGAGTGTGATCACCACATGATTCAACTCCGACTGGTGGGTATCGGAGATGGTACAAATCTTTGGTAACTGCTATTTCGAGT
Source organism: Pristionchus arcanus (assembly GCA_900490705.1). Classification (NCBI taxonomy): domain Eukaryota; kingdom Metazoa; phylum Nematoda; class Chromadorea; order Rhabditida; family Neodiplogasteridae; genus Pristionchus; species Pristionchus arcanus. Next base: position 514,116 of record LS485878.1, read on the forward strand.
GTTGCAAGTCTCATGTGATTGTGCTCGATTTCGTGCCAGAGATTTTTCGGAAAATTTTATCAAGTTTTACAGGGAGAAAATATGGATTTCAGGAGGGGAGGGAGGTAGGGATTACCTCTGTTTGCAATCTCATTGCTCTGTTACCCCTTCAATATTTGTATTGTTTTTGCTTTACAAATGTCTCCACTATCTCAAATATGAAATATCGAAATAGGATTGCTGTTCGATTTCATTTGCGCTATATTTCAGATAATAAACCTTGTTCTTGATTTTTTTGGAGGAAGCGTTGAATATGGCAAACTTTTAATAGACAGGACCATGCCGCTCAATCAAACGATCCGATGGGAATTCAGCAAATTCAGCGAGATGAATCCGCTTCTCGTTTCGACCACGAAATCAGAAGTATTCAACTTTGGAGATCTTGAATGGTAATACTGTTGCAGCACATATCTACAACACCTTCGTAATACAGCAATCCAGATGACATCCTAGTATTTCAGGAGACTTCACATCACCGCCGAGAGCAGTGCTCGCACTGGAAACGTGCCTTACTTGGGCATTTATGTCTCCTGCCTCAATCCGAAACGTGGCCGCTTCTGGAGATGCCAAACGCGCACTAACTTCAGACTGGTTAACCGAAATGATGAGACGCAGACGAAGAGCATACTGGTAAAGCAATTCGACTCGTCTAAGTGATTTAAAGAATGATTGAAACTTTTCGCAGCTGAGCCTATCGTTTTATCCGGATTCGAACTGGGCCGGCATTGGAATCCAAAAGATGGAATTACTAAGCAAGGTTTCTGACCACACAGAGGTAGGCAAATATGTGGCTCAACATTTATTACTAAATTATTTTTTAGGGATTTATCGAGGATGACAAAATAATTGCGGAAGCAGATATCACAATCATCAAAACGCATGGTGTCGGGTACGAGTTTGTTTCATCATTATCGTGGATATGTAAACGCACCGTTTGTCTTAGCATTTCATCATTGCAGCATGGTTAGCAACACAAGGGACTTCTCCGAACCGGATGAAAGTACGGACGTTTGTCTGGTCATTGAAGATGAGAAAGTTCACGTCACAAAGGCGGTATGGCCAAAATTCTACCTTTAAAGGTTTTCAACTTTTCAAAAATAACGAATGAATTCAGATTCTCGCCACTCACTCACCCGCATTCAAGTCAATGTTCTATGGAAAATTGGAAGAAAACGGTAAAGCCGAAATCGCACTTCACGATGTGAAATATCAGGTAAAAAAATTTGTCAGTGCAAGAAGTGACATTATTTTCAGGATTTCGTCAAAATGCTGAATGTCATATACACTTCTACGCACGAGATTACGGGTAGGGGAACTCATTATTGACCACTTCTATCGACGGATATTGTCGTATGATTTCATTGTTTCAGACGATACGATTGAGCGCATTCTTGCCGTTGCCGATCGTTTCATTGTAAAGGTACTTTGAAAAATAAATAGCAAGAAATGTCTAGAATTTACGTGATATGATGGTTTTCAGCTCGTTTTGGAGGCGGCTGAGGTGTTTCTCATGCACCATTCGCGACTGAGCATCGGCAAGAAACTGCTGCTCGCTGACACGTACAAACTCGACGACGCTAGGGTTAGTTATGACAAACAACTCGTTTGGCGTGCGTTCTTGTCAATCCTGGTTAGGTGAACGCTAGTGCGAATTATATTTGGACCCGCATTGGGCCTATCGGTTATAAATTTTTATAATTGATACTTTAAAAGTATCCAGAAAAAAAACTCGTTGTATTCCTTGCTTATTAAAAACTGTATTCCTTGCTTATTTCCAGGCCTTTCTTATCTATTCTCTAAAGAAGACTGAAGAAGTCAAAGTTATAGAGGTTAGTCGAACAAAATAGCTATATTACGACGGATATCTAAAAAAATAAGTGGACGAAGATTCGCAATACAATTTTTGGAATGACCAACAACCATAGACGGGCTGATTTTTCAGAAATTAATTGCAAAGACTATTCAATCATTCTAGAAAGAGGACGCATACTTCGAGTATAGCGACGCTCTCAAGGCCCAAATGATGGACAGGACACTCGAGCTGATGAAGTATTGATAGGTGTTCGAATTAGAGCAATCGTCTATACGGAATTCCAAGTATTGTACAATCATTTTTGTTGCACGCTCACCATTCCATTTTCCAAACAATTATCAATAAATATATGCTGTATTCTGGACATAAGTTCCCAGAAAAAGGCCTAAATGGAATTGCACCTAATCTGATTCCAGAATACACCATTTATAGTCAGAATACGATCCTCAAAAGCGCAGTTGCTGTTTTAGTTTTAACACGTAAAAGTTCTGCACGTTTGTCTGTATTATGCTTCCACCCACCTTTGCAATACGTTATTGTTAATTTCTGCTCTCGCACGTTTGCCTGTCTGTACTAGGGCTGGCAAATGAAGAGAATAAGTGGAAATGAAGGGTGGATTTCCCCTCCCTCTCATTCAACTCTTATTCAAGAATGACGCGGTCGTGTCAATCCTTAAATAAGAGCAGTTTTCAACAAAAGGCGCATAACTCACGAATAAAGCCATTTTTAACTTTGAAATTTTAAAAGTAACTTGAGTAGGTCATTTTTCATTCACCTGAGAAAGGATGTCTAAGTTTAATGAGTTTCGTCGGAAAATCCATCTGATTTAGCTCTTGAAAGCTAGGTTTTTATGAATGTTATTCGATCACAGTTGTTCCAAATGACGCCAAATTCTAGATTATGACATAGTTTTCGATGCTCAGTCCAATGGAATGCAACTTCAGTGCCAAATTTCAAATATATTTTTTGAGGTCGAAGATCAAAAATCAACATGAAAATTTGTCATGGCCATAGTTGACCCCTTGGTGCTTCGTACAAAAAAATTCAGCTCGATCGGAGCATTTTAAAGTGAAATTTCTATGTGAAAACAGTCAATCAAAGAGCAACTCTTGAATAAGAATTCCATTCCCTTATTCAAGGATTGGCCGATTCATTCTTCTCTTATTGAAGAATTGACCCGGTGCGCGCGCCATTGTGTGGCAAATGAAGACTTCATTTTCATTCTTCATTTGCCAGCCCTAGTCTGTACCGTATCTCGATGCTAATTCATATTACTGGAAATACAATATTGTTAAATTCTCCTATAGCTCGCTAGCATGTATATGTAGTGTGTTTCGGCCCTCCTTAATATCACCGGCCCTACGCTATTGTTAATTTCTGCGCACGTTTGCATGTCTGTAGCGTGTCTCGACGCTCCTCAATATTTGGTCACCAAAGCAAAGCATAAGTGACGCCGAGTTATTCATTCTCTGATTCTCTTCATTCGCCCTGATCTCTCGCCGGTCAGACAGAGCGAGAGATAAGGCGATATTGAGAGAGCAAGACCAATAGCACACTTCCTGATATGGATGAATGGTCTTGTCTCTCTCATATCGCGATAGTCTCTCGTTTCTCTGACCGACGAGAGATAAGGCAGAATAAAAAGCCCAGAAAACTGGTCGTGATAACGCGTGTGTGTTAGTCACGGTGTTGCATCGTCCGTCTTTCGATCCTTTCTCATCTTTCTCACCTTTTCATTCGTTCTTTGGTCACGATGCGGAGCTGTCTGGCCTTGGCGTTGCTGCTGTGTTCGCTGATCAATGGCGCCGTGGGCAAAAGTAAGTCCATACATCATGTCCACGTTATGATGTAGGGTTGTTTCACTTATTGGAAGTTTTTCATTTGCAGACGATTTTCCCAACGAAGTTATCGTCACCTCAGCAGATGTCGTGGATGGAGAGATCAAGGTATCTTTTTTTTATTTATTTGGACTGTCAGGATGGCAACTTCCTCCTCGAGATTAGTGAACAGACAAATTGTTATCATGTCTGCCCTAATCTGAAGAATTCCTTATTCAGAGCTTCGGTAAAGCCGGAGAATCCTACCGATTGTACGCAATCTACGGATTCGGTTCGGACGAGGCGAAAGTGAAGCAAGTGAGCATCACGGATGGCGCGGGGAAAGTGTTCAAGTGAGACCCATATTTTTTAAAAAGTATTTGTTTTAATATTCCACTTTTTCAAATTTTTCGTTTTATCTATTACATTTTTATAATTTCACTGTTCTCAGGTTTGCCGATCTCCACAAAGCAGGTTCAAACTTTCTCAGTGAGAACAATATAGTCACTGGGCCACTTAAGGTGACTACTTTCAATTTATTGGAGCCGTGATATCAGGGGCGATAATTTCCTAAGCACTTTCACTAGCGCGAAAGAATTAATGTGTGAAATGAGGAAACGACTAATCGTATTTCGAAATAGTATGTCATGTCAGTCAGTGATTTCAGGTAACCGACCCAACTCTTCCAATTCAAACTCGCAAGCGACGAAGCGTTGCTTTCCGGCTCACCTACACCATCTATCTGGTGTCCACCAAAGGTTCGAATTTTCGACACTTTAAGGCACTTGTAACTCACTCTTCTAAAAGCTCGTTAAAGTTTTGCCGTCTTCCATTTCTCACTTGGTCTACCGTCGAAATTTCGGTTCTTTGCTAATGAATATTTGATTCGCTTCAGTACCCGCATTTCCCGTTGCTGACTTTATCGAAGCAACACGTACGTTTTCGCTCAATTCGGACGACTACAATGGCAAGGTAACACAGTTTACAATGTTCAATCGATAACTTGAAATATTCAGGAAGTCAAGGGCCTCACTGTCCTGAGTGCGGACAAGTTCTTCACGCTACGAATGTTCAAATTTTCCGCGGTTTGTTTGATCTTTCTTTTCTGTATTTGCCCATTCGTCATGTACCATCCATATCAAACCAACGACAGGGATTGGTGTTTGCGAAAGCAAAGCGTCGGACTTCGATCCCAACTTTGACCTTTGATGATCTCATGCTCGATACATTTTTAATACTGATCACGTCCATTATTCACTGCTTTATTGCCAACATTGATCAGAATTGAGCCAGCAAGGGAAACAAGTTTGAACCTGTTATTGAACATCATATTAGGATTTCGCCTACATCATTCCTCGCGGGTACGACCTGTCATCGAGCAGCATCGATGATTCCGTTATGGACTTGACGTAGGTTTAGCTTTGTTTTTTTATATTGTTGTCTTCATTGTTTTTATTTCAAAATATCAAAATACTGCAGACAATCGGGTGCATACGGATCCTTCATCACGATCTTCGGGCCAGTCGCGACAATTCTGAACAAGGACCAGACGAAAACGGGAACGTTTCAGATCGGCTTCGACATTGTTTCATGTTGGTTCTTTTTTGTATAAGTTTCGCCGTAGATTCCAAATTGTTATGGAAATTTTGAAATTTTTTCTTGCGCACAAAAAAACGGCTGCATCGTAATATTCTAGATATAACGTTGACAGTAATAATTGCAGCACTCAGCCCTCCGGAAGGCCTCGACGTGGGCGCCTCCCTGACCCTACTCTCGCCCAACTGGCTGAGCATCGATGAGAGCTACTCGACGTCGTTCCAGTCCTACAGCGAAGCATTTGACAGGACGTTCACGTACAAGGATGATGTGAGTGACAACTATTGCTGAAACAGTCAGGTCCTTCTTTCCTGACGAAAAAAAAAGTAAAATAACTGCTGCATGGTGTTTGAACAGAAAGAAAGAAATGTCGCATCACTTTTTACTCTAACGTCTCTAAGACGAGAAGATACTAATTTCATACGTCATTGAAGCGGAATAATAACGCAGTTTTAGTGCCTTCTCAACTTCAAACTCCTTACGGCATCCTTCGATTTCGGCGAAAGCATCTCAGTGCGGATCACGGATAAGAAAGGAGTAGCGAATCAATATGGGTAGAGACCGCAGGCTCCGCCCCCTTTGAGGGGAAAGGAATCGCACCAAAACCTGCGCGAAGAGTGCACAAATCGAATACGCAACCAAATTAAACAATCTAAAGTGTTTTCGATAGCTATCAGCCATCTTCACAAGAATCCCAAGGTGCATCATGATCGGGCTACGATAAGTTGGTCAAAATCGATAAGTAAGGTTGGAAAAACAGCGTTTAGGGGGGTTCTAGTGTTCCGATCCTGATGCACCTTGACAAAGTGATTAAGTCGAATATTTTAGGAATTTTAGAGCAAAAATTAGAATTTTAGCAATTTTCCTGATTTTGTGCACTCTCCTCGAAGATGAGCGGGGAGAGGCGAGCGAGAGGGCGGGGGGAGGGAGAGAGACACACGCAAATTAGGCTCCGCCCCCTTCCCTCTCGACCCGTCTTTCTCCCTCTCCCCCAGTGCGTTTCGCGCGTGCTTTTCGAGCTCTAGCGCAGCTCAGCGTCAAGATATTGACAAACGGCAAAAAGTATGTTGTAATTGGGACCACGAGGGACAGTTTGAACACACTTTCGACCCCATTGTGATAAATCGGCTATCTACCTTGTGGTCCCTAAATATGGGTGAGCATTTTAATGTTGATCATACGGTTTGAGTTCATCATGATAAAATCATAACGGATGAGAATTCTCACAATTTTGCCTATAATTGATAGTGCGATGGAATTACTTTTTTATCCACCTTACTCATCCATTGATTTCCCCAAACTTCACACAAAATTGTTCAGAACGTTCCTGATAATTTTGCAATTTTCACCGTTGCACTGGTCACTTATACTAGCAGTGATCTATCACAGGACTCAAGTGCCTTGACTAACGGGACGACCTTTACCTTTTTTACCTTCTTTACAGTCACGGCGCATCGAGCAAGAGCGAGATCAGTGACGCCGTCTTAGGGAGTAGTATCAATCTCAAAGCTGACGTCGCCTCCCTTCCCGATCCCTCGACGTACCCTCGATTCATCATGAGGGCCACATCGTCAAAGACGGATCTGACGGCGACAACGGCAGAGACAGTGACTGTAACCACTTCTGGAGTGAACAATTTATCATTGCTTGTTGCTTCATTATTTGTCGCCGTTATTGTGTTATGAACATGATAAATTTTAAGATATCGAATAAAATTATTCATTTCATGCTACAAAAATCATAATAAGTTATCAAAAATTGAAGGAATGTAGCCAGCAACTCTTTGATAAAATTGAAATTTGAACTTGAATTTGAATTTTCGTCGTCATCATCAGTCATGCCCAATAACCATACTGCTCTTGTTGATCTTCTTTGCCAATTTCAAGATGTGCCTAAAACGTGTGGTTTCCCCCATTACCCATATTCCATCTGCATGTAAAAAGCGAGCAACTCACTGCAGGCATTCACTGTTGGTAAGTTGCATTTCGACTTGACATATTTGCAAGGATCCCAGGCAATCGACGAGAACGCCAAATGATTCGGCCGTCACGTTTTCGATTTTCAGTTTTCTAATTTGACTGCACGATTTGAACAGCCTACTGAGCATCCTTCGGGCATTTTCCCTCGTAATTTCTAGATGAGGGGAGCGCATTCTAGTGTACTGAAACAATTGAATGATGCAAAATCAATCTGGAAGACCTACTGAAATATGTGATTCGCTGTTTTCGGTCCGACTTATACCGAAGTGGCCGAGATAAAGCTTCTTGAGGTGAACTTCGATCGTGAACAGATTTAAATTTTCAAACGTGAGTGTAAATTCTTCTATAGGACGACGGATGAGTCTTCTGCTAAAAAACTCGAGCACCATCGCATCCCAGGACGGTGATATCTTAAGAAATACGGTTTAATTAGAACAAAAATAATTAATAGACTCACAAGTCTCATAGGAAACGGTTCCCCAGTCATGGGAATGATAGCACGAATAATGTCTGGTGGAAGAGAAGCGAGTGATATTGTATTCAGGCATTGATTAGAGCAACTCATTGCTTCTGAATACTATGGTACGCGCAAATTGGATAGTTCAGTGAAAAAGCTGCTTCGCGCCCGTTTAGAGTAGTTAGAACTTTTAAAATGGACGCTAAGAAATATGCACCAAGGTGTTCAAAAAGGGCAACTGTGGCAAATATAACAAATATAACAATTGGCGTAGTTCGGCTCTTTCGTTGTCACTCCAGTATTTTATCAATTCCCGTTTTGAAAACAAATACAATAAAATAAAATGAAAAAACACGGAACTGGAAACGTATGATGTTAGTTTTCTCTACGAAATACAGCATCTCCATCGACGTATATCGTCTGCTGCACTGCATTCCTTGTTGCATATTCCCGAGCAAATTGTTTTAGTCGATTCAGAATTGGTGCATATCGCCTCGCACTATAAAAAAACAAATTATTGATGAAATGATACAATACCTAAATAAAATAACTCACGATGCATCACGAATGTGATAATTTCCTCTTACTTCCATCACCCTAATTGGAATTGTACCGAGAATATCGAAAATGATTTCTAGCGATGCGGGATCCACATTGGAAATTTCGATGCGCTCGATGAATGCGCACATTTTGAAGAATCTTTTCAGTCTCAGGCACGCCTTATTTTCTTCAAAGCATACAGAGTTTTTACTTTTGGTTTTGTCCAAAATCGATTGTGGCGGCGAGCAAACGTGAACCTGTAAAAATAATGTTTCATTGTTTTTAACGGAGCATAATCATACCTCGCCGTTTGCGTATTCGATAATCTTTGCCCATTTCTCAATGCCGAGGCTGAGTAAGCATTTGATCTGCGTTGCCAATCCAATTTTCACTGCAGAATTCTCTGTGACGCAAATATGGATCCTCTCAATGTAGCGTGGATTTACGTGTAAATAATCTTCTGCTATGATATTCCAGATGGGAGATAGCTGAATGAATATCCCTAATATTCCGATTCCAAAGCCGAAAAAACGGTTCTCACATATTTCAGTTGATAAGGGGCTTCAGAAACACGCATTATTCTTCTCATGACATCAGATGGGAGATTGGCGAGGGACAATCCAATCTGATCAGAGCAACTCATCGTTCAGTGCGATTCAATCGGGATAAATGTTGTTATTCAAATGAAAACAGCGTTCGCAAGAGTGTGCCCACTGGTTGAAATTACATAACATTTAGGCGTCCCTTTCGAATTACCCAAATCCTTTCGACTCTTGGTTGTTGCCCACTCCTCTGACATCTTACAATGTTCAATTCAATTCCAGGCGCCAAAAGGAAATTATTAAAATTGCAATACCAACTGTTTCTGACTCATATTTTTATCAATAATCTTATTATGAACAAAATATACAAACGCAAAAATCAAAATGGTGATTCATACGAGTGTTATACTAGATATTTTTGCGAAATACAGCATGTCCATCGACGAGTATTGCCTGCTGCACTGTGTTCTTCTTTGCATATTCCCGAGCAATTTGGATTAGTTGCTCCAGGATAGGCAGATATCGCGAAAAACTATAAAATCGAATTATTGACGATATGACAAAATGAACAAGAAAAACAAACTCACGAGGCATCACGTATGTGATAATCTCCTCTTACTTCCATCAGCCTAATTGGAATTGTTCCGAGAACATAAAAAATGATTTGTAACGATACTGGATCCGCATTGGAAATTTCGATACGATCGATGAATGAGCACATTTTAAAGAATCGTTTCAGTCTTGAACGCGCACTATTTTCTTCTGCCCTAACAGTGTTTTTACTATTGGTTTTACCAAAAATCGATAGTGTCCGTGAATAGACGTGTACCTGCAATAACAATGTTGCATTGGCCTTCAATCGATCATACCTCGTCGTCTGCATATTCGTAAACCTTTGCCCATTTCTCAATACCGAAATGGTGTAAGCATTTGGTTTGAATTGCCAATCCAATTGTTAAATCAGATCTCTCAACGATGCAAATATGGGCCTTGTCAATGGGAAGTGGATTTCGGGTTAACAAGTATTCTTCAGTGATTGCATTCCAGATCGGTGAAATCTGAAATTGTACAAATAGTAGAATAGTAGAAATAGTGAAATAGTAAAATGAAATAGTATCGGATGGTAAATTTTTTTATTAAAAAAGGCACAGACATATCTGAGTTGGTGAGGTGCTTGAGTCATAGGAACGATGATTCGGATGATATCGGATGGGAGGTCGGCGAGGGAGATTTCAAAAGGATCAGAAGAACTCATCGCTGATCGATTATTCGGTGAGAATAAGTATAAATGCAAAATTTAAACTCGAAACAATACGCATCATTGCGCGTCCTCGAAATTTGGAGAAGCATACCCATTGGGCAGAAACTGACAATGAAAATGTGGAAAATTCTTTCAACATTCGATATTTCCATGTTGAAGCATGAACAACTTGTATGATAATGCAAACTATCTGAATGCAAAATGTTCCAACACTTCATCAGCAACACTTTATAAATTATCAATTATTTATTAATTTCAACAGAAAATCAAGAGAATGACGTTTTTTCTGCGCTGCGAGATTATCTATTGAATACTACGCATCCATCAACGATTATGGACTCTTGCACCACTTTCTTCTTCGCATAAATTTTAGCAATATCGATTAGTTTGTCACTGAAATTTCATGAAAATTAAACGAACTTCATTAACATTTTGAGAAAAATCTAACCTCGTATCAGTTTTTAAATAATTTCGCCCAACTAATATCGAATAAATTGGAACCATTCCAAGAGCGATGCAAATGATTTTGAATGGCTTTGGATGCATATTGGTCATGGTGACCGTGTCGATGTATGAGCATAGTTTAAAAAGTCTTTTCAGTCTAGTGCATGCATCATTCTCATCAGTTAACGGTGTTTTTGCAAGTATTGATTGGGGTGGTGAACAGACGTAAATAGTCTGCAAAAAAGATCTGCTTATTTAACGAACCTCATCATATGAATACACCCTTAGCCAATTTTCGATGCCAAAATGATACACATAATTTTTCTCAATTTTCAATCCGATTTTCAACTCAGAATTGGCGGTCATGTAAAGATGCATGTGCTCAATGGGAAGTGGATGACGGTTTAAATATTCCTCAGCGAGAGCATTCCATTTAGGTGATATCTGGAACATTATCATTAATAATTCATTTTCAAAACACCGAAAAAGACTCTATTTACAGCGTGAATCGAATGTTATTCGAAATCATTCGCAATTTTTTTGAGAAAGCTTACGTATTTGAGTTGGTGATGGGCTTCAGTCATCGGAATGATGATTCGGAGGATGTCGACAGGCAGATCGGCGAGGGATATTGAAGCGTCAGCAGAACTATTCGAAACAGACCGTCTAACGTGATTCATTTGGATTATATTGCAAAAAAAATCAACTAATCGCTGAAGGCAGTGCAAGAATGATATCACAAATTGTGAGAATTCGCCACCAGGGTCGAATTGATAAAGTTAGCGTCGTTCTTATAGTAGTATGATTAACATGGCTGATTGTATGCATTTCAAATAGACGCTTTTTTCGGGAAGGAAGTGTCCCTTTACTCTATCCTCTCTGACTTCTTCTTCACTCCCTTTTTTGAAGAAGCTAATCATAACTTTTTTTTCAAAATTTTCAGATGGAATCACAATCTCCACCGTTAAAGATGCGAAGAGTGACACGAAGTCTGACGGTCGATGAAAGGGAATCGAGGAAGGTGTGCCTTAATCAATTTATTGCAATTTATTGGACGAAAAATTTATGGCAATTTATACAATTTATAGATTGAACATCCATGCTCACAATTTCAGAATGCGTTCTCGTATTTGATTGACGACTGTGTGCGGGATATCTTCATTCGTCTAGATCAGTGAGCAGATTTTTTATAATATATAGAAAATAGTCCCATATCAGAAGAAAAATAAGATGATTTCAATAAAAATCAATTTAATCAGTGACGATCTTGACGAGGTCTCCGTTCTCAACCGCAGAATGAATGCACTCGCAAGGGAAGCCCGTCCACGAGCGAGGAAAGTCGAGGCCAAGGAGTTCAACATTGGTGGCGAGAGGGTGAGAAGCCGATTCGAATAGATAAAATTAAAAACAATAAAAAACTGAACAAAAATATCTAGATAATATTATTTTGAAAACTTTTTTAGTTTAAGCCGGGCAACAATGAGCACCTGAGAGTTTTCACGGTGCAAGTGAGAACGGCAAAGAGAATTATCTCGAAAGTCTTCGATTCATACAAGCAAAAATCGCACGGTGACTGCCAATTGTGCAAGGTATAACCCCGCTTTCGCATATCTTTGTCTACTAGGTGGTTACACGTTCGAGATCGATATTGGGATTTAAGGGGGAAGGACGTCGGGATTGTCGATCCCCGAACGTGCAACCCACAATACTGAATATTATAGAGATTAATACTACAGGATTTGGTTCGCAAAAATCGCTGGATTGTGCAGCGAGGCCGAGCGGGTTTCAACTCTGCACCGGCACTTCATAATGCCTTCCTATTCGCGGAATGGGCACTCAAACGATACTGGTTCAACCAAGTTTTTACTTCCAGTGGGGTACGCTCTTCATTTATTTTTTTAATTATGTTTTCATTTACAGCTTATCTATTTCATACAATATTTTTTAGATCGACTTCTGTTATATGACATCCTTGTTTAAAAGGTTTCTATCATTGGATGAGCCGGATGAACTTTATTTAAGTGAGAATGAACTTGATGTCAAAGACGTCAAAGAGTGAGTTGATGGCAATGAGACGCTTATCACGCTTGTCACGAGAGAATCGAGCTAGAATGGCAATTCTTGGGAATAGGGCGAAAATCGTAAAAATAGCTAACATCAGTTTTGGCTACCTCTAGGCATGCCCTAACATCCCCCCAAACTCCCAAAGTGCAGAAATCGTTTTGGAGCTCCCTACACCGGGTCGTTTTCCTGGAGCTTCAACTTTGAACGTAATTATCTAAGTTCTGGTGCATTTTAAAGAAAAATTCCTCTTAGAGTAACCCCACCTAATTTTTGATGCTTTATCGATCTGCACCGGTTAGAAGTCATGAAAGTGCTTCCGAACGGTGCTACATTAAAGAATGTATAACTCAAAAGTGTAGGATTCGGCGCGGCTAATTTTTGGATATGACATGCACCGCTTGGCGTTCTATCGAATGAGTACCTTGCGCAAAATATAAATTAATGCTGCGGTACCTTCCACCCCTTCGAGGCTTTTCTAATCATTTGAAATCATTTTTCAACTACGGAATAGAGGAATCAGCATTCATTCCTCACTAAACTGAATGAAGTGAGCGGTGTCGAATGGAATTTGTTGTTGAGAAAAAACTTCAAATGATTAGAAAAGCCTCGAAGGGGTGGAAGGTACCGCAGCATTAATTTATATTTTGCGCAAGGTACTCATTCGATAGTCCATTTTTGGATATTGAAGATTGCTGAACACAGATAAGAAAAATATTCTGGAGAATATGTTTCGTCTTCGATTAAAACACAGTACGAGATCTACTGAGGTTCCCTGAAATTGAGTTTTGAAATTTCGCGGATATCAATAAAAAATAATGGATTGTGAGGTCAGAATGAGAGAAAACAGAGATTGCGTTTGAGCAATTATAATTAACTTGCACACACATTCCAGCTAATGTCGATCTCTTTAATTGTTGTTTTCCGAGATGAATTGAGCAGTGAGTATTGTACTACATTCTTTGCATAGTGACTGACCTGCAAATAGTATTTGTACAAATATTAAACAACATTCATCCATAAATACACACATATTTGTTTCTAATTGTTCACTTACAAGTCTCATTTGAAGTAGAGCTGATGTGTCTAAGAATCGGCAAATGTTGCTGATAACATTTAGAGGAAGAGTCCGAAATCCGAGCGACATTGCACTACACTTCAATGAATATTAAGTATTTTTTTCGATCCCTTTTAGAATAGGGATGCCAATGAAAATGGACGCGTCGACTACAGTAGGTTGACGCCACTTTAGTTCCTCTGGCATTGCTTTCATTCATTACAATCGATGTGACGATGTGAAATAGGGTTGACTCTCTCGTCTGTCTGACCGGCGAGTGAGTATGCAAAATGAAGAGAGTGCCGTGCTGATTTGTCATCACTAATGTGAAAGCAAAGTGCACTTCACACTGCCAAGTTGGGTGGGGCAGAAAATCGAGGATCGAGACAAATCGAATACTCAACCCAGTTGGTCGTATGTATTGTGTGGAAATTTCTGAAAGATGTGCAACGTAATTGTTATATATGTGCGTTGCTTGTCGAAGGAGAAAGCCGTGATAACAGTAGAATAGTTTATCGACGAACGGAGACCAATTGAAGTTGAGTAAATAAAGTGCCGTGACGACTGGCAGCAAAGAAGAGACTAACTGGAAGAGAGACTCGAGAGAGCTCTCGCCAAGAACAACAATATTTTAGGCCACGTGAAATATTGCAGTTCGACTACGGTATTGCACTTGAAGGGAATTCCGTGCGAGAGTCGCTGCACGCGAATTAGGGGTTGACGCACGAACTGTGCACTGACGCATTAAGTGCGATTACGGTAGTTCAATCGGGTCACAATATTAATTAGTGTGCTTACTAATTAATTACTACATATTCTGTATATCATATAATGACTATACAACACCTCCCCTTCAAGATTGGCGATGCCGATCTTAAAATACAGATGGGAAAGGAGGTGAGGTGAGGACGTAGAAAAGGGGATGGGATTACTGCTTCATCTCCTTGCGGTACGTCTTCTCGTGAGGCTTGCCCTCGATCAACTTTTGAGGCTTGCCCTCGATAATCTTCTTGTGAGGCTTGCCCTCGAACGAGTAGAAGAGCCGTTGTCCTTGTTGCGATGACGATTGCAACGAACGACGTTGATCACGAAGAGGCGACGAGGATGTAGTGGCGGATGGCGACGAGTTGGCTTTTACCTTGCCATATGCATCGGACTGGACGTCCCATTCACCGAGTTCCATCTCAGGATCCTCGTTGAGTTCACCTCTGAACTCATCTCCCTGATCCATAACAGGATCGTGTCTCATTAGATCGAAATTATAGGATGGAAGAATGTGCTTCAGCTCACTCTGTTGAGCTTCACTCTCATTCATGCGACTCTGAATCGCATTAGCACTTTGCTTCCCAATCCCATCGGTCTCGTACTTGACCGTGCCCTTCTCGAAATTGAATGCCGTACTCTCTTGGCATTGATGTAGTCCATCGGGCGTACGATCATGCTCATGATAGCCTACAGAAACCATCTCAGTTCTGTCCTGCTCATCATTCGCATCTTCACTTCTATCATCTACGTCACTGGATGGATGATTACACTGAATCGGATTGTAACTGTCCGATAAAGGCTTGAACTTCGCCTTATTCTTCTCCTTGCTCTCTTGGAGAAAAATTTCAGTGCCGTATTCACTCTAAATCTTCTCTGGCCGCGCCCATCGGGGCCAAGTGGGAGTGCAGTTCATAGTCGCGCATTGGGACTCTTCGAACTCTCTCCACGTCTCCTCAGAGAACTGCTGGGTGATCACTTTCTCCTCAGTTTGATCCTTCTCATTCGCCTCGGGCGCACTGGCCTTGACGATGTGCATACAACTCGCCTCAGGTACTTGAACCTTGACGATACCTGCGAAGCTTGATGAATTTCCTGCACAAGAACAATCACCGCAGCCTCTCCTTCTCTTTAGACGCGCCAAGCGTGGCCTACTGGGAGTGCAGTTCCTAGTCGCGCACTGGGACTCTTTGAACTCTCTCCACGTCTCCTTAGAGAAATCTTCTTGAAACTGCTCCCAGTATCGTGGATACTGCAGCTGTCTTCCATGCTCGGGTGTGGTAGCCCTCGCGATCACTTTCTGCAAAGTGTGATCCTCATTGGGATTTGCCTCGGGCGCACTGGCCTTGACAACTCTCCCACTCGCCTCAGCGAGTTCTTGAAGCCTGTCGAAATTCTTGCTCAGGATATTACGACAACCGTGCGCCATTTGCACGTCACCGGTAGCACTACTGCCACAATAACTTATCCTTGCAGGGAATCTTCCTCTCTGCTTCAAATCATCTCCCTTCTCACTTATCACAATATCATCTGTGGCACTACAGTCGGGCATTCCGAGCTTTTTCCACGTTTCCTCATTGATGATTGTGAAATGAGTACCAGAATAAATAAATATGGATGCCGTCTTTCCATTTATTTCTACCTGGTTACGGTTGCTGGAAGTGGCTAAACTGGCCACTGTAACCGTGCTGACTCTCGGGGTCTGCTTCTTGCCTTCTTTATTAGACTGAGTGTCGTGTCTTTCAATAGATTCTACGAACGTCCTTTCAACCGAGGTACCGATGTAACTGATCAGCAGGTGAATCTTCTTCACCCCGTCCCTGTTGTAGAGATCGATATCGAAAACAACCACGTGTCTCTTCCACCATTGCTCAAATGTGATGCCGTCCTGCGGTACCTTCCACCCCTTCGAGGCTTTTCTAATCATTTGAAATCATTTTTCAACTACGGAATAGAGGAATCAGCATTCATTCCTCACTAAACTGAATGAAGTGAGCGGTGTCGAATGGAATTTGTTGTTGAGAAAAAACTTCAAATGATTAGAAAAGCCTCGAAGGGGAGGAAGGTACCGCAGCATTAATTTATATTTTGCGCAAGGTACTCATTCGATAGAACGCGAAGCGGCGCATGTCATATCCAAAAATTAGCCGCGCCGAATCCTACACTTTTGAGTTATACATTCTTTAATGTAGCACCGTTCGGAAGCACTTTCATGACTTCTAACCGGTGCAGATCGATAAAGCATCAAAAATTAGGTGGGGTTACTCTAAGAGGAATTTTTCTTTAAAATGCACCAGAACTTAGATAATTACGTTCAAAGTTGAAGCTCCAGGAAAACGACCCGGTGTAGGGAGCTCCAAAACGATTTCTGCACTTTGGGAGTTTGGGGGATGTTAGGGCATGCCTAGAGGTAGCCAAAACTGATGTTAGCTATTTTTACGATTTTCGCCCTATTCCCATCATCAGCTCGATTCTCTCGTGACAAGCGTGTTATTAATTACGCGAATTCACAGCTGTTAAAAATGACTGTGAATTATTGTGTTCGTTATTTTTGCAATCGTCACATGAAAGTGTAAAATATGTTCAACGTTGCAGTTTCTGGGCATGGATCATCGCTGGTAAACCTAAAGAAGTTACGATCTTGAGCCTTGACCGAAACGTGATGTTAGACCTTGAGAGTCTGGACCAGTATTCGACTGCTGTAGCGAACCCATCGATCAAATTTTATGGAGACCACGGACAAGTTCGCTTATTTTTCGTGGAAAAAATCCTACTTTCTCGTTGCTTCAGCGAGCTGCTGCTCTCGAAATGCAATGTGCCCCGGGAATACTAGCACGATTCGTCAACATCGATTTGAGTATCTTTGCCATCGAGCCACGTCGTCTCATGGAGATTGTTATGGTGCGATTTATGGCTTATTGAAAAAGGAACTGTTATATATGTGCGTTGCTTGTCGAAGGATAAAGCCGTGGTGGTAGTAGAATAGTTTATCGACGGAACGGAGACCAGTAGAAGGTGGACAATAAAGTGCCGTCACGACGGGCAGCAAAGAAGAGACTAACGGGGAGAGAGACTCGAGAGAGCTCTCACTAAAGAACAACAATATTTTAGGCCACGTGAAATATTGCAGTCCGACTACGGTATTGCACTTGAAGGGAATTCCGTGCGAGAGTCGCTGCACGCGAATTAGGGGTTGACGCACGAACTGTGCACTGACGCATTAAGTGCGATTACGGTAGTTCAATCGGGTCACAATATTAATTAGTGTGCTTACTAATTAATTACTACATATTCTGTATATCATATAATGACTATACAACAGGAACAATTCCAACGCTTCAATCCACTGCTATCCGTTCCCTTTTGTGTAATGTAAAAAATGCACAAAATTAGTCTAACTGAAATCCCTAAACGAGGGAACTGCCTTTATTGGTGAAAATCATAAATTAATTATGTGATTTCTTTAGGCGCGGGGTCGCAACGGAGCAGCTGGACTGTGGTCAGTGAAATCTTCACAGCGCGTCGATCTTTCCACAATTAACGCAGTAATCTATCGCAACTGGACGGTTCGTCACTTTTTTCCCGACTGTGAATTAAATTGAACGATAGAATGAAGCGATTGAGGGCTATGGATAGATTCATCTAACTGTAAATTCAGGGACAAGCACTCATGGCGAGGGATGCGGTTTCCGGCAAGTGGGAGAGATATGCGATTCGCGATTCGAACGGCACGAATATCGCATTAATCGAAACCAAATATGCCCTGATAGATCGAGCTGTTGTACCACGTAGTGGATGGATGTTCGGTGGATACAGGATGATAATATACTTCCATCGAAAAGGCAATGAATCTGGATCTGCGGCTGAGGCTGAGGCTTTCATCGATTCTGGCGAAGACGAGTAATTGAATAAAGCCTGTTGTTCTTCAATATTATATTTTCACTGTGTGTTGTTGGTAAAAGTTCGAAAGTTCACTTACTTTATGAAAATACTGAAAAAGTAAATGAAATATCTAAGTATAAATCGACTTTGAATAAATTCTTGTTATGATGTTCGCGCGTTTCTCTGTTTTTAACGCAAAAAATGTAATCAATAATACAGACATGTATGCAAAAGTGCATATATTCATACAAAAGTGCTCAAAAGTCAAAAGTCTTACAGTCGAAGCTCTGATTACTGTAAGGAGAGTAGACTTTCAATGGTGGAGTAACTGCTCGTTCATTCCGTTATCTTTCTTGTTAGTAAAGCGGTCTAGCAACTAGTTGCGAACGAAGCAACTAGTTGCTACAAATTGTAACAACTAGTTGCAACTAGTTGCTATACCTAGTGCTTCCTTCTGTTTTTGATTTTTGATTTTCATTTGCCTAAATCTCCCAACACTAATATCACGATCTCCAAACCTTAGTATCACGATCTCCCAACCCTATTATCACGATCTCACACTATTATCACGATCTCCCAACCCTATTATCACGATCTCCCAACCCTATTATCACGAGGTCACACTAGCATCACGATCTCCCAACCTTATTATCACGAGGTCACACTAGTATCACGATCTCCCAACACTAATATCACGATCTCCAAACCTTAATATCACGATCTCACACTATTATCACGATCTCCCAACCGCTGTAACATGATCTCACTCTTCTAATATCACGATCTCCATCTTCCATCAGCTGAATAACTATTCGCCTATTCGTCTATTCGCAACTGCTCGCGGAGATAAATAAACAACTAGTTGCGAGGCCGCGTTGGCGGAGAGGGAGAGGGAGGAATGAGAGGTCAATAAACTCTCTCGCAACTAGTTGTTTTGTTAGTAAAGTGTTACATTTCAAAGTCTAAAGGAGAGTGAACCTCTTAGATCACGTACTCTCGCCGCGCGTTCCCTTCGATATCAATCTCTCATGTGTATGTATTTCCTTATCACTAAGTCGATGTTTGAAATATTATTGTTATTTTTTTAAAACTTTTTTTGATCAGATTACAATTTGTCAACTTCAATCAGTTTTGAATCGCAATTAGTGGTACAACTGGCTTTGAAAATATGTATTACAACACTATTTTCATTTTTCCAACGTGAAAGTATGCCCATTTGCATTAAAATGCGCCCATTTCAACGCGTTTTACATCGAATATTTGCCTTGGTTACTTAGCACAGCCTGTTACTCAGCGTGCATATCACGCCTCTCACCTAAGAATCGACTCAGAGTACCAGTATTTTGTCAGCGAGCCATTTTTCGATGTCGAGTTTTCGATGGTTTTGGGTCCCCCTAGACCCCTCTAGCACCCCTCTAAAAGGATTAGTGTCAGACATCATTCACATCATTTGCAGCAGCTGCACGGTGCAGCCTTCCAACTTTGAGCTGATTTTTCTACCCTTCAACGATGTCCTAGAAAAAACTATTATTCCTGAGCTAGGGCTAATTTTCGAAGCTCTATCGACCTGTGCTGGTCGCTTATCGATATTTTGCGTTTAAGCACTGCTATGCATTTTCGATAAATATTGAGAAAACTGCCTCAAAAACTTTTTTTTTTCGTTCACGTTTGTAGAGCTCGTCATGAGCTTTCGAATGATAGGTCTGCGCTCTCATATCGAGGGGCCTGAGTACGTTTCCATGCCCAAAAACTGCCATCTTTTGAAATTGATTTTCAGCTGTTACGCGCCGCTTTATCCTGCCCTCTAGCGACGAATGACCCGGCAAAATTTAATTCACCATCCATTTCGGAGAGTGAAGCGGCGTGAAACTGATGAAAATTCATTTAAAAAAGGAGGAAAACCAGTTTTTGGGCATGGAAACGTACTCAGGCCCCTCGATATGACAGCGCAGACCTATCATTCGAAAGCTCATGACGAGCTCTACAAACGTGACCGAAAAAAACCGGGGTTTTTGAGGCAGTTTTCTCAATATTTCTCGAAAATACATAGCAGTGCTGACACGCAAAATATCGATAACCGACCAGCACAGGTCGATAGAGCATCGAAAATTAGCCCTAGCTCAGGAACAAGAGTTTTTTCTAGGACATCGTTGAAGGGTAGAAAAATCAGCTCAAAGTTGGACGGCTGCACCTTGCAGCTGCTGCAGCTCTGTCGGGAATGATGTCTGACACTAATCCTTTCAGAGGGGTGCTAGAGGGGTCTAGGGGGACCCAAAACCATCGAAAACTCGACATCGAAAAATGGGTCGCTGACAGATTTAGGTCGACTCTCAGGTGAGACGCGTGATATCCCAACTGTTCACAAGTTTTTCGAACGCGTCATACAACAAATTACAATTTTAAATTGGATTTACCACCTCCTCAACTCATGTCTAGGGATGAATCTTTCTTATTTCTGACTCCCGCTATTCTTACTTCTTTCATTCTAGCAATTCCTTTAGGGTGTTCGCATTTCTTCGCGGGATAGTGGTTAGTGCTGTAAAGTGTCTTAGCTATTTATTTTAATAATTTAAAAATAATATTATCATGCGTTTGAAATGCTCAGCAAATGAGATGTGCTGGTTAGCGAGTTATCGATTGTCTGGGAGAGAGGAAGGGGGAAGGAAGGGAGGAGGAGGAGGACAGTTGATCTACCGCCTCTTCCTTCCTCCGCCCCCTCAAACGTTCGTCAAAGGTCAGCTATGAGTGGAATGGAAAATATTCTCACGATACAAGCTTTACAGATGGATTCGCTGGCTCCTCCTTCAAAGCAGCGTAGGGTGACTCGAAGTATGACGGCAGACGAAAGGGAACCAAAAGACCGCGAGAAGACAGCAGAACTTCAAACCGTAAGTGATATACAAGAAAACTTACCAAGTTTACGAAATGAAAGTTGACGCAATTAGCTAAAATGCGAATAATCTTATTTCAGTGCCATATTGATGCTCTGTCAGACGATTGTCTACTCGATATCTTCACAAGACTTGATCTGTGAGATTTTTTGATAATATTTATTTCCGAAACCGATGCATCAGATAGCGCGTAAATTGAGATAATTTTGCTGATTCGGTATAGCATACGAGCAAAAGCATTTTAGAGTAGCATTGATGAATGTGTTAATTGAAAAGATATACAAGAAAATATTAACGACTTAAATAACAATTTTAGAAACGAAATGGATGAAATCGCCGTCCTGAACCCAAGGATGAATCGACTTGCTGCTCAAGCCCGACCTCGAGCGATCAAAGGTAGAGCAGAACAGCTGAGATTGGACTTCCAATGGCTGGTGAGAATTATCATAATGAATTAGCGACAGAATGCGGAGGAATCTTTTTCAAAATTTCATAAACATATATGATAAATATAACAGATACGGTGTCGGTTTCAAGAGATTCCTATTTTTTCTGAATGTAAAAAATATGTAAATGTTGTTTCAGATCTTTTCATTTTCATTCAAGCATCAATGTGTGCAGAGTCGTGGCCTTTCAGGATTCGAGAGCGGAGAAAACATGTTTTACCGTGATCATCGAATTTGAAAGAAAGACCGTCGAGAAAACATTCTGTAGCTCAAGGCCGACCCACACGTGCGAATCCTGCGAAGTGTGCAAGGTAAACTAACATGTAACTATGAAATGAGCTGATGTATCCTTTAAAGGAGGTGTCCCACGAATATCTGACTAACTGAGTTCTCGATGTGAGATGGTGGGTCGTGGCTACCCGATAACACTTTCGAAACTCCCATGTTTTCAATTTTCGTTTGAACTGAGATATGGTCATTTGGCTGCGTTCCAAGTGACCTTGCGCGCGCAGGCAACGAGCGAGAGAGCGTGCGAAATGAGGAGAGCGCGCCCTCTCACTTCTCACTTTGCATAGTCGCCCGCGCGATTCGTGGGACGCCTTCTTTAATTTCACTTTTTTCCATTTCTATCGTGCTTTCTATCTCAGGAACTGGTTACCTCAGCTGGCTGGGAACTTGCTCAATTCGAAAACAGTGTGGCTCCGGCACTTCACAGTGCGTTCGAATTCGCCGCGCGCGCCAGCCAACGATTCTCATTTGCAGAAATTACGTTTGGATCATTTGTAAATATTTTATATATATATTTTACAATTGACAAGAAATCGATTTTTTCAAGCCGTGTTTGCAGGTTAACTTTGCTGCTCTTGAGCCGTTTTTCTTCCGTTTTCTGGTGCCGGACGACGCACCAGATGAGCTCGTAATTAATCCTGGGATACTAGACGACGTCAAATCGTGAGTTATACACTGACAAATTCCAAAGGCATTTATTGGGATGTAGAAAGGGCGAGATTTAAGTGAAAAAACAGCGAGTGTACCACGAATAAGCGTATATTTGCAGATTCTGGGCGTGGATCGTTGCTGTCAAACCGGAGGCGGTCGAGATCACGTTCGGTGGAGAAACTAGTTTGATATTGGAATTGGAGTGCCTGGACAGGTACTCTAAATCGGTTGATAATCCCTCGATCACGCTGTGCGCCGGCTATGGCCGAGAGGTCAGTGATTGCAAAACATTAAACATTATTAGAAAACGCTGAAACATTCTTAGAATGCTCATAAGTTTTATTATTATTATTATTGCAACTGGCGATGGGGTAAACGAGTTTTGAAGGGAGTGGCCCTACATAAATCATAAGTGAGAGTGGTTGCCTAACAATCATGCAAGGAGTGGGACATACAATTTTCGAAATGTTGATAACTGAATGATATATTATCAACCAGTTCAAACTTTTCCAAAATAGTGATACTTCTTCTAGTCGTCGACTGCTCCGAATAATCCTGAAGCTCTCGAGATATTCTCCAGATTCGAGAAAATGAATATGGAAGGAATTCGTATTAATCCGAATCGTCTCTTGGAGCTTGTTATGGTGAGCTCCTTAATCGTTCACTGTTCTACTGAAAAAAGATACATCAAGGCAATGATATGGCCTGTGTTTATATAAATGTTCAATCGCGTTAGCAGTTCTCATTCCGTAGCTCCAGGCCCGATTGCAAACGCATCGCAAGGGCGTTTGGAATATGGCAACCACTCGAGAAATCGTTCGTACTGACATTGTTGCTGCTCTAGACCCGACAATGCAGGTAATCTATCACAATAACTCGTATGTTTATCGTGATTTGCACGACCATCTTGCAACATGTCGGAACAAATCATATTCAGCAAAACAAATCAGCCTGTATTTCATGCAGAATTCACGTTCGAAACACTATTTTCCCAACTGTAATATCCTCAGGGACGTCTACTAGTGGCGGGCGACAAGGGCTACTGCAAGACGACAGTCACGGACCGATTCGTCGTGCATGATTCCAACGGGCGTCGATTGATGTTAATCGATCTCGATTATCGACTGGTCGATAGATTTGTTGTTCAGGCAGGTGGATTGCATCCCTACGGTTGCATTGTTTCGTTCCATTTCTATTGATAATTTCGTGTTTATGTGTTTATATATTATTTTGGCAGTTATGAGCTAACACGACTCTTTTTATTGCTTCACCTTTTCAATCTCATGTTACAAATCTATTTAAATGTCAACAAAAATAAATAGTTTAATAATGAAATCAATAATGTATCAAATAGGAAATAACAAGTTTGCAGAGAGAGAGTGAGTTAAATTGTACTATTGTTTTAAAACAAGTAGTTAATTTCACGATGCATAGCAATTTATCATTTTAAATGGTCAATTAATGCGTTAAATATCATTGGTCGAATTATAATTCGCACAAGTGCAGTTACTAGGGTTGGCTTATCAAGCAAGATTGCAAGATCTTGTCAAGAAATAACTCAATTATCCCTTCTTGTCAAGAACAACGAATTGTTTTTCAAGATCTTGGTTCTTGAAATGATCTTGAAATTCCACACTTTTCGTCGTTTTTTTGTGGGTGGACCGGTCGAAGGGAGTTGGCGCGGGTGGAAAATGATCAACCGATCTTGACAATTTCTTCAATCTTGAAATACTCTTGAATCTTGAAATGAACTTGAAAAGAATTGGCAATTTGCCAAGTCTTGCCAAGATCATTCTGCGCCATTCCAATCTTGAAATGCGGTTTCAATCTTGACAAGCCAACCCTAGCAGTTACTGAGAAAATATTTTCCTCTCCCTCCTCATAATTAGCAGAAGTGTATTGTTACTGCTTCACCATATAGCCTGCGTGCACCAGCTTGGTTGGGTATTTTATAAGCAGTATCGATCATCATTACATTCTGTCCGGTCGAATCACGAATTGTGTATCTGTGTCCAGTAGTATTACCCATTACTGCATCGCCTCCCGTGATTGGTTCACCCTAAAATGATGATTACAAAAACGCATCGAGATGAATGCAAATGAATTATCAACGAGCCTTCCATGTGGAATCCAAAACTTCGTTGATTGCAGATAGATAGATATAGTGCGAAGTGCTCATTGTCCACATTCCTTTGACTCGATTGTAAGCTCGTGCCTGAAATTCATATTTGAACAGTTGTCTTGCTGAAACTGTCAGCTATGTGAAGATCGACGCATAGAACTTGATGCATCTGAATTACAAATTAATACCATAACAATCTTCATTAAGCGACGTGGATCGAGATCAATTACGACCAAGCAAAAGTTGGCGAATCTTGCAAATATTTCCGGAGCTCGTTCCTCACTGGGAGCCGAATTAATCTGAAAAGGAGCTAAGTATTTCCAAATAATAATGATGCAATGATCAACGCCCCAAGAGGATTTCTGAAACATATGGCAATTCTCATATGCATATTTTTCAAATTTCAAATAAAATATTTTTAATCGAGCTCAAATATGGCGCGAATAATCCTGTTGTTTCGTGCATCCTTTTCTGGAGAGAAAAGTTTAGTTTTCTGTGTGACAAAACTCAATTCCTATCAAAGTACTAATTTCCACTTGGTGCATTTGTACAAGGCAAGTGGCAAACCTGTCCACACTGTCCGAGAAAGTAGATTGATGGATTGGTCACTGCTGTAGAGTACTTATCCAAACTTTCAAGATCCAACATGTAACTTTTATGGTTGCTGCAGATTGATAAGATCTTGGGCTTCCCTGCGATTATCCAGTCCCAAAACCTTCAACAAGTGTAAATGCTTTGTCTACTTTTACATATTTAAACGAGAAAAAGACTAAATTTCGGAACTCTACTTCATTTTCCAAATTTGTTAAATAAAAAAGTGCTATTATAGCTTTCCATTCGAAATTTATTGAATAAACGGCCGATAATGACTAATAAACTCACGGTGTAACGTCTCTATAGTTCGCATATCTCTCAACAATTTCGAGTTCGTAAGGATGATCCAACGTTAGATAACGATGGAACAAAGATGACATAGCACCGAAGCCTTTCTAAATCGATTTGTATGAAATTTTACACTATCTCTCTCCCTTTCTCAACACTCTAACTGGAATAAATAAATAAAAAAATATATAAAATGCATTCTAAATTCTACTTACGCTCGTTTCAACTGAAACTTTTTCAAAAGAGAATCTTCTGAGAGCCCCTTCCGCGAATAAGAAAGCACTGTGAACGAAGGGTGCAAAATCCTGATAATTTCGCATTACTTTAACTGAATTCGAAATAGTAAAAAGTGCTAACAGTTCGGAAATTCTAGGAGCTAAAAAACCACAAATCACATCACGTGTCGCCTAGATATGTTTCGGGTTCTACCAACATTTCGAAATTCACAGGAGGAATAAGTGAAAAAAAGTCATTATTCTTACTCAATCATGCCAATGCACTAAGCATACCTCGCACAGTTTGCAGTCACCGTGAGAAATGATTTTGTTTGAATCGAAAACCTTTTCGATCGTCTTTTCTCCTGTGGAAAAGATCACTGTGATGACTCGCGTGAAGCCATCTTCCATCGACTGTAAAATATTATGAAAAGAGTAATTTCGCTTAACCTTCTTTCGCTTTGGTTATTGACAGCAAAAACATCATATTTTTCCAGATCATTAAACAAAAATCATGGAAACGCCATACCGTTTCATCCGACAATTGCATGTCTATCGCTTCCATCTTCATCGCTCTCGGGCGGACTTCCGTCGCCAGAGCATTCATCCGGTGACTGAGGACGGTCACCTCGTCAAGGTCGTCACTGGAAATAGTCGTATTTTTGTTTAAAAAAGTACATTTCTGAAATGCAAAAAATTTCGTGATTTGGAAAAATCTCATCACAAAATACGTTGAAAAATACGTTCTCGTCAAGATCATCACTGGAAATACTGATTTTAATGTCTTTTTGAGATTGCCATCACTTCATTCCTCTCTTCGACCGAGAAGGCTCGCATTTTAAAGTGGAATTTGGAAATAGACTTTTTTTGCAAGTCTCATCATACAATTTGTGTACAAATACAAGTTTCAGGGTTGCTCACTGGTTCAGTCGAGTGAATACGTCTCTCAAGCAGTCATCGAAGAGATGTGATAATGAGAACTGAAATTTTTTTAAATATTGATCAAGAAGACAAGAATAACAATAATAAACTATTAATTCTTTTAAAATATGGTTGAGAATGCCAAATTCATGCGAATTATAAAACTAGCCATGTTTTCCTCCGTCTCGTCAACCGTCAAGCTTGTCGTCATCCTTCGACGCTTTTCGAAGGGGACTGCGAACTAATCTAAGAAATCGAGTGTTTGCGATGGTCTAATTTTAAAAAAAAAAGGAACAATAATAGATGAGTTATCTCGAATATAAAAATATGCAAGTATTACTTAAGAAGTAACATATCTTAGTGTCTGTCTGTCTGTGTGTGTGTGTGTGTGTGTGTGTGTGTGTGTGTGTGTGTGTGTGTGTGTGTGTGTGTGTAACGTGTGTCACGCTTTTGAAAAATCGCTAAAAC
>LS485884.1:14274-26438 GCA_900490705.1 Pristionchus arcanus
GTACTCCTAATACTATATTATTAAAACTATTTGGGCTAGATCTTATCATTATGCGCCCGAAAAAATTCCAAAATGTTTAAAATGACCCTCAACCGCAGACATGTTCTTGATATTTTTTTATTTTTCACGTTTATCTTTCGATAAAAATAAGGTTTTAGACTTTCAAAAAATAGTCGATGGTCGTTCATATTTGTCAGAAAAATCAGGGGATCCAATGACCTTTCCACGCAAAGAAAGAATTTTTTCTATTAAATATAAAAAATCACGTTTTCCGCTAATTACGTCATTCCTAGCCAACATCTTTATATTTTTAGTGCCGCAAAATTTTCTTCTACGGTACCTGTACTATATGTAATTTAAATTTTCTATTAATTTGAGATGGTTCTCTTGAAAAAGTATATCGAAAAATAGTCCGGAAACTTATGGGACACCCTAATATGATACTGTCATTCCAGGTAGATCTCAACTTCGGCGGTGAAGTCACTTCTACTCTGTACTCTGAAATCGCAAAAGTCGGAATTGTAAGATTTCTCCTAGCCTCACTTTTTTAGATTAATATTTGTGTTCTGTTTTCGCTTAACGATATTTATTTTGTAGACATATTCGTCCATCTCCGCTTCTCTCGATGTCATCGCGAAATGTCTCAAAGATCTCAGACAGACTATCAACAGCATTCCCTCTATGATCGATCAGACTATGCATGAGTGCATCCAAGGGCAAATGGAGAGATTCGCGATTCAGAGTCGGCAGGATATGACCAACTTGGTGACCAATGCAATCTCCGCTGGAGTTGAGAACATTCCCGCACTTGAGCCACCGTAAATGCATTTACAAATGTCTCAAATCGTTCCTTGTTCTGTTTATTTTGATAATTTGTGTAGAAGTTTCTCGAAGTTTTCTCTCTCTCTCTTCTCTAATTTGAGCGTCTTGAAGTAATCATGTTTCGTTTTTTGATGTATTTCAGTTCGTCAATGTTTTTGTTGGAATCAGATAAAGTAGTGAATAAAAATATGTTTCGTTGAAATCGATCATCTTCATCGTTGAGACGATTGAGATATTTTAAATTTCACTGAAAGCGGGGAAGCTTCAAGAGCGTTCGAATTATCAGGGGCAAAATTTCCCTCTATATTCTTTGCGGATAGCTCTGACTATCTTGATTGTTCGAGAGATTAACTGCCCTACGTTTCAGGATGGCGGCTGTTGTGCCTGCGTTGCCAACTATTATCGCAGGGATTACTGGAGTGATTGCGTCCATCCACCACTTATGTAATAGGAAAGATAAGCAGAAACTGGCCGCTCTGCAAGTCGTTAAAGTACAGAAAGAGCGTGAGGCAAGTACAATTAATTGGTAAAACAAATTTGCTGACGATATATGTCCGAGATGGTTTGATTTGATTCAATTGCACTATTGGAACACAAACAAATGTTTTTAGGATGACGATGCCAAACACAAGCAGGAAGTGGCTGACTTGGAGAACAAGAAGACGGACAGTGAAGTGGCTCTCAACGATAAGGTAGTTCATTCATTTACAATACCAACCGGGAACTACCAAATATGTAGTGGTCTGGTACTGGTATCCATCGATAAGTGGGGTAATTTGAAGGGCCGAACGCGGATGGTTTGACAACTGACGCGGTTAAATATATAGTGGTCTGAATACCGGCCCGGTAGGTACAAAATGCATGAGGTAGTTAGAGGCAGCCCAGAATTCTCAGTAAGACATTTCCGGCCTCATTCTTAGCTTGCGATGTAGATAATTTAGGTTGTACAAAATATTTTTTGCATATTAAATATGAATATTCTATTACGATCGATCAATTAGCTTGAGCGCCAATTTGTTGTCTATGCTTAGCAATCTGGCTTTTATTTACAATTAGGATTCAATAAGAAGTGGAGAGAATCAACACGAAGCACTTCACATCACTTGCATACTTTCGATCTCTTCAGCTAAAACAAGTGCAAGGTGACTCGGATGAGAAAATCAGAAAGTTGAATGAGGAGCGTAAGCAAGCTACCGAGAATTGGGAGAGGTAATATACATTAGAATTAGTGGCAGACCAAATAAAGTATTTCATTTCCAGTATGCGTGGAATATTGGAGAATGCATCTCGTGAAGAGCGAGATAAGATGACTGCAGAGCACAATCGAGTGTGCAAGGTTCATTTGATATTTCTTCCTTTTGGGTGTCGACCACGCATTTTCAGGAGAAAGATACTGCCATTGAAAATGTGAGAAATGACCAGAAGAAAGAAGAGAAGAAATTGAGAGAAGAATACCAGAAGGAGAAGAAAATTATCGATGATCAACTGGCTGCTGAGAAGGAAAACAGACTCAAAGACGTAGGATTTAAATTTTTGTTTTCCTTTTTTATACGTATGATCTCTGCAGGAGAAAGCCCAGTCGGAGAAAACGGAGGCTATTCAACGGGAATTGCAAGAAATGGTTGAAGCTAAGCAGAAGGAGATTCTCGCGCTTCGGGGGTACGACCAATTTGTTTTGTTATTTCGGAAACATGTTTCTTTAGTGACAATCATCATCTCCATCTCGCTCGCATCACTGCTCAATATCAAAACGATATGAATAACTTCAGAATGCTCAACAATTTCATTTCTAAGAATGCCATCGAGAAAGGTAGGAAAGTTTTCTATTAATCATATTTCGACGTTGCTCATTAACTTACCCTTATGTATATTTTTTCTCCATAATATGCTCGGGTTATTAAAAATTGTATATTTATTAGATTCGAAAAGCCTCGAGAAGGAGATTCAATCGATGCTTCACCTCATTACTAAAATGGAGAACGAAGCGCTAAATAATGATCAGGTACTGATATCTTATTAGCTTTCCACCCTTTTCCTATTCCTTGACTTACTTATTGCCTTTTTGAATTAGCTAATTCTGCATCCAGAGGAGGGAAAGGCCTCGCTAAATTATTTTATTATGATTTAATGTTAGGTCAATCTGTCTTCAATGACTGAGGATATTCCCACGCTGGAGAATATGATCAAATCCACTCTTTCGCTGCTGCAATATTCTTCATTTCCAAGTGATCTTAAGAACGACGCTAAGGTTGGATTGAATTTTCTTTCACAATAAAAGACCAGTATGAGAGAGATTAACCCATTTTCAGCATCAGCTCAACGTCGCACTTGATCTTGCAGCTACTATGTTCGATGAGGTCATCAGTGTTAGAGAGAAGATGGTTAGTTTCTTTGTTACTCTTGTCGAGCTGAATGTATTTTACCTTAATCTGTTACAGGATGAGGATCAAGTCTCGGTCTCTCTCGATGGCATTGCGAAGTGTCTGTGGGATCTCAGTGATGCTATCAACAGCATCCCATCCATGGTTACTGAGACCATGCTCGAGTCTATCCACGAACATATGGAGAGATTCACGATCCAGCCCGCAGAAAATGCCCAACTCGGTGAATAATACCATTTGCTGTTGAATCGAGAACAATTCCATTTAATTCGTTCACTTTCCCATCCTCCATTAGAAGTCTCATAATTCAAATACTGTCTCTCATTTTTACTTCAAATTGTTCGCTTTTTGTCTGTTGTAATCTGTTGGGTTCTATATTGTAATACGTTGTCAGAAGATTTACCTTTTTTATAAATAAAACATTTCGACGAAATGTGTGAACTAGTACCGCATAGACGGCCTTATATAGGGTGAAATGAGCCATTCAAATCGATTAATCGCTCGCAAATGAAGTCTTGATTCGATGGAAATCGAATTCTAATCCTATTCAGGACAAGAGAAAATGGACGAGACGAATTTGAATTATTCAGAATTTTCAAAATCACAATAATGACCCATTTGAAATTCCATGGTTACTGTAGCTCGGGATATCGATTTTTTTCATTTTTTTCCTTTTTTTTGTTCAGTTTCCGGTCCGTGTTGTCCTCGATCGTGAAAGCCGACTACAGTCCCTTCCGTTCTCCCGCCAGCCCGTCCCTCTTCCCTTGATCTACCCCCTCCTTCCTCCCTCTTCCTATCGATAGCAGTCACTCTTGTTCGGCCGCTTCCCTCGGCTTGTTGTTTGCGTCTTTCCTCCCGTTTTTGCCCTTGATTTTTCTCCTTTTTTTAAAAGTTGTCGTCGTTATTGACCGCTTTCTAGCGACTGTTGATGTGTTTCGTTCCTTCCCATCTGTCGCCCGCACGCCAATGTCATGCTTTTGTCGCTTCCTTTTGCCTTGTTGTCCTCGTTTCGCGCGCCCTTTCCCGCTTTTGAGGTGACTACGATGACAAATGATCCCTACTTTGGTTTGCAGCAGTTTGCCCGGTTTTCGCTCATAGCTTTCCCATCTAATGGTGCTCTTTTGTGGCAGCGCGTCTTGGAAATCACGCAACCACAGATTCCCTTCTAAAAGAGGCGCGCAGTGGTGGGGAATAGAAGAATGATCGCAGCTCGCTTGTTCCGTGTAGCTCAACCCCGCCTTTTTAATGGACTTGCGACGTGTTTAAGCCTCATGTTTACGTGCAGAAACGAAACAGATCGATTGGAGATTGGGGAATGGACAGGGAAGGGCGTGGCGAGCGATTATCGATTAGAGGATGAGAAGAGGGTTCCGTCGAGTGCCAGGGGATTAGGAGCTGCGGCTGCGGAATTTCTCATGCTATCCTCGATTATACTCGTGTCACCTCCTAATGTGTCCATTCCATTGCTAATGCTACGCGTCCTCGCTATATTTGAGTGTATTTTAAGAGTGTTCTCCTTCCAGAAACACCCTTCCTCATGGCCCACGGAAAGATCAGTGGTGAATACGAGAGAACAAGAGAGCACAGAGAAAAAAAGGGGTCAACTCTCTCACTCTCTCGACTCTCTCCAAATATAACGCTCTCTCGCACTAAACATAGGGAAAACAAAAGTTGAACTATAGTATGCGAATACGCTTAATTAATTAAAACGAGTATTTGCAAATGGTAGATCTCATGATTATCGAATTTAATAGTTGGTTGGAGCACATATTCGAAAGCATAATGCAGAATTACAGTCGAAAAAGTTAGCGCTACTGTGTTTAGTACCAAAAAGGGCCTAAAATTCAGCTGATTATCACTTGTTGCTGTGCTTTTTGCGTTACTTTTTGCAGCAAAATTCGCTCCGCCCACTCGTTTCGAATTCACCATTCTGCGTTGTGTGCCCTTTTCGTGGGCCGGACTCGGGATCTACTCTTCCTTCAACTGCTCAGGACCGTTCTTTTTCTGGATGTATTTGTTCCGTAAAGTTATCCCCATAAAGCCAATGAATCACCTTCCAGATACGAGAGGGACGTCTTGTTCGTGAAACAGCACTAGACGAGCTGAGGCCGCAGCGAGTGGAGCCTTAGAGGAGCACGGTAGGAACTCGCGGCCTCATCGTCACGGAGGGTTCTGGTGTGTGGCTCGTCGAGCGATGAGGACCGCCTCTCTCTTCCAGCAGGTACGATTGCAATTTGTGACTTGAATTTTGAAAAATATGTTTTTTTTATAAATTTTTGAAACTCAAATGTGGTTGGTGTTTTTATTTTTATTTTTTGGTTGTTGGGGATATTTTTATTTTTTTTGGATGCTTCCAAAATATCTTTTTTAAACGGACTGGGTTTGTTTCATTTTTATAGCGGTGTAGTATTTTTGTGTAGGGCTTGCATTTTTTGGTTGTCATTTTTATTTTATTTTTTAGGGAACATTTTTTGGGAATTTTTCAAATCGTGTACCATAAAGAAATGACAATTTTTGGGCCAGTTTTGGAGTTTTGTCTAGAACTTTGCCCTTGTTTGGCTCATTCATTTCAGTGAACAAGCGGCGCTCTCTTCCTCGTTGGGCCTCTCGTCGCTTCTTCTTCTTCTGCGGAAGAGAAGGTTCGTGCACTCCTAGATGACGTCACTCCTCTTCCAGGCAACGACGACGAGTGACGACTACGGCCTCTATTTTCCCCGTGGAATCGACTGATCCTCTCGATTTCCCATGTTGTCTCGCTGGTATCGATCGACGAGATAGCAAATGAGATATCCAGTCGATTGCTAATCTTCTTTTACGCGCTGACTGACTTTTACTTGCGTTGTGGACGGGAAGGGAATGGGTTAATTGGGCTCCCCATTGCTCAATCCCCTCATTTCAGAGCCATACCGCGCCGTGCTCTACCGTTCTCGACGTCACTCTTCGGAGGCGACTGCGACGTTGATGGGTAGAGGCGAGTCCGTAGTGTAGTTGTGTAGTAAATGTGTGTATACGTATACTTATATTATACTTACACTTGTGGCGCCGTGATCTCTTCTCGACGGCACTCTTCAGAGGCGACTGCGACGTTGATGGGTAGAGGCGAGTCCGTAGTGTAGTTGTGTAGTAAATGTGTGTATACTTATATTATACTTACACTTGTGGCGCCGCGGTCTCTTCTCGACGGCACTCTTCAGAGGAGGAGGCTGCGACTTCGATGGGTAGAGGCGAGTGAGTAGTGTATGTAGTAGTTGTCGTAGTGTATGTAGTAGTTGTCGTAGTGTATGTAGTACTTGTCGTAGTCTTTGTAGTAGTTGTCGTAGTGTATGTAGTAGTTCTCGTAGTGTATGTAGTACTTGTCGTAGTCTTTGTAGTAGTTGTCGTAGTGTATGTAGTAGTTCTCGTAGTGTATGTAGTACTTGTCGTAGTCTTTGTAGTAGTTGTCGTAGTGTATGTAGTAGTTCTCGTAGTGTATGTAGTACTTGTCGTAGTCTTTGTAGTAGTTGTCGTAGTGTATGTAGTAGTTCTCGTAGTGTATGTAGTACTTGTCGTAGTCTTTGTAGTAGTTGTCGTAGTGTATGTAGTAGTTCTCGTAGTGTATGTAGTACTTGTCGTAGTCTTTGTAGTAGTTGTCGTAGTGTATGTAGTAGTTCTCGTAGTGTATGTAGTACTTGTCGTAGTCTTTGTAGTAGTTGTCGTAGTGTATGTAGTAGTTCTCGTAGTGTATGTAGTACTTGTCGTAGTCTTTGTAGTAGTTGTCGTAGTGTATGTAGTAGTTCTCGTAGTGTATGTAGTACTTGTCGTAGTCTTTGTAGTAGTTGTCGTAGTGTATGTAGTAGTTCTCGTAGTGTATGTAGTACTTGTCGTAGTCTTTGTAGTAGTTGTCGTAGTGTATGTAGTAGTTCTCGTAGTGTATGTAGTACTTGTCGTAGTCTTTGTAGTAGTTGTCGTAGTGTATGTAGTAGTTGTCGTAGTGTATGTAGTAGTTGTCGTAGTGTATGTAGTAGTTGTCGTAGTGTATGTAGTAGTTGTCGTAGTGTATGTAGTAGTTGTCGTAGTGTATGTAGTAGTTGTCGTAGTGTATGTAGTAGTTGTCGTAGTGTATGTAGTAGTTGTCGTAGTGTATGTAGTAGTTGTCGTAGTGTATGTAGTAGTTGTCGTAGTGTATGTAGTAGTTGTCGTAGTGTATGTAGTAGTTGTCGTAGTGTATGTAGTAGTTGTCGTAGTGTATGTAGTAGTTGTCGTAGTGTATGTAGTAGTTGTCGTAGTGTATGTAGTAGTTGTCGTAGTGTATGTAGTAGTTGTCGTAGTGTATGTAGTAGTTGTCGTAGTGTATGTAGTAGTTGTCGTAGTGTATGTAGTAGTTGTCGTAGTGTATGTAGTAGTTGTCGTAGTGTATGTAGTAGTTGTCGTAGTGTATGTAGTAGTTGTCGTAGTGTATGTAGTAGTTGTCGTAGTGTATGTAGTAGTTGTCGTAGTGTATGTAGTAGTTGTCGTAGTGTATGTAGTAGTTGTCGTAGTGTATGTAGTAGTTGTCGTAGTGTATGTAGTAGTTGTCGTAGTGTATGTAGTAGTTGTCGTAGTGTATGTAGTAGTTGTCGTAGTGTATGTAGTAGTTGTCGTAGTGTATGTAGTAGTTGTCGTAGTGTATGTAGTAGTTGTCGTAGTGTATGTAGTAGTTGTCGTAGTGTATGTAGTAGTTGTCGTAGTGTATGTAGTAGTTGTCGTAGTGTATGTAGTAGTTGTCGTAGTGTATGTAGTAGTTGTCGTAGTGTATGTAGTAGTTGTCGTAGTGTATGTAGTAGTTGTCGTAGTGTATGTAGTAGTTGTCGTAGTGTATGTAGTAGTTGTCGTAGTGTATGTAGTAGTTGTCGTAGTGTATGTAGTAGTTGTCGTAGTGTATGTAGTAGTTGTCGTAGTGTATGTAGTAGTTGTCGAGTAGTGTCTCTTCACACACGCTCTTCAAGGAGGCTACAACGACGAAGGATTGTTTATGTGTTGTTTATTTGTAATAGCTGTAGAGTAGTAGTAGTGTGTGTTGTCTGGGGCGCGAGGGGGAAGAGGAGGAGATGAGGAGAGGAGGAAAAGGAGGAGAGGTAAGCCGACGATAGCAGGTAAGTGATGAGGTGAGCATTCTTATTGGGAGAGGGAGAGGGAGAACAAATAATATGGCTCATTTCATAACTGGCACGGAGGGAAGGAAGAGAGGAGCCTCACACGGGGGACGACTAGGGACGAGCATTGAAGACGTCCCCAGCTATGGACGAGCATTGAAGACGTCCCCAGCTATGGACGAGCATTGAAGACGTCCCCAGCTATGGACGAGCATTGAAGACGTCCCCAGCTATGGACGAGCATTGAAGACGTCCCCAGCTATGGACGAGCATTGAAGACGTCCCCAGCTATGGACGAGCATTGAAGACGTCCCCAGCTATGGACGAGCATTGAAGACGTCCCCAGCTATGGACGAGCATTGAAGACGTCCCCAGCTATGGACGAGCATTGAAGACGTCCCCAGCTATGGACGAGCATTGAAGACGTCCCCAGCTATGGACGAGCATTGAAGACGTCCCCAGCTATGGACGAGCATTGAAGACGTCCCCAGCTATGGACGAGCATTGAAGACGTCCCCAGCTATGGACGAGCATTGAAGACGTCCCCAGCTATGGACGAGCATTGAAGACGTCCCCAGCTATGGACGAGCATTGAAGACGTCCCCAGCTATGGACGAGCATTGAAGACGTCCCCAGCTATGGACGAGCATTGAAGACGTCCCCAGCTATGGACGAGCATTGAAGACGTCCCCAGCTATGGACGAGCATTGAAGACGTCCCCAGCTATGGACGAGCATTGAAGACGTCCCCAGCTATGGACGAGCATTGAAGACGTCCCCAGGTACGGTAGACTACGGTAGAGTTCGATAGGTACTGTAGTGATGACATTTCGGCCTTTGCCTCTACACATTTTGCATGCTCTTTGTCTGCTTGAACGTCAATAGTGACGCGAGCTGATTTGTCATCGCTAGTACGGTAGATTACGGTAGTCATCGACGGGTCATCATTCTAATTTCAGTCCCCTGGAGGCGCCTCTCGAGAGCGTGGGAGAACTGGGGAGGATCGATGACGCCCCCAGCTATGGTACGGTAGACTTCGGAGGTCGTTCCGGAATACGGTAGTCATCGAATGAGCATATCCTCCTAATTTTAGTCCCTGAGAAGGCGTGTCCGAGCGAGTTTGAGGGAGCGACCCGGCAAAGAAGAAAGGAGAGCGGCAGAGACAAGAGGTAGTGTAGACTCGCAGTTGTACGGCCAATAGGACTATAGGCGACTAGGGCAGATATGCGCGGGGAAAATCAATGGAAAATGGTATCTAAAACGGCACGGTAGATACGTTAAATACGGTAGTATGGTAGGAGGGGCGAACGGTATCGATTGGAAATGAAGGGGCGTGAGAGGCGGGTAGATCAAGAGGTCAATTTGCCAATCGAACGATCGATCGATTGGAAATAGGGGAAGGGGAGCCATGACAGACGGGTAGATCAAAGCCTATCGATTGATAGTGGGGAACCCCCCCCCCCCTAAGAGTCGGGTAGATCAAAGGGGAATCGATTGGAGGGCCTTCCCTCCTCCTCCCCTGCCCCTCACTCCTCTTCCTAATTCCTAGTGAACCTCGCCCCCTGATTCCCCCCTCCTATGCCCCTTCTTATCTCCACCCTCTCCACTTCCTAGTCCAATCTTCCCACTTCCCTTCTCCTCCTCCATCCCTCCTTCCTCATCCGTCCCCATAGTTCCCCATCCCCTTCCTAGACCGTTTTTCCTTCCCCCCCTAACCTTGAACGTCGGTAGCTGATCCCAGCTAGAAGCCTTTCTCTTCAACACCGTTGCCGTGCTTTCATGGTCTTCGCGAGGCTAATCGCGATACCGCATGCGAATAGCTCGCCGAGGCTGAGAGAGCCGAACGGTATTGCCAATTTCCGATGCCCCTCCTTGAGTAATACCTCACATTACCCAAATAGTATACATGTATTCGGGCCCTGCCCTGCCTCTTCTCCCCTCGTCCCTTCCTTCTGACCCCTTCTTATCCGGGTAGAGCGATTTAGATCCAAGGGCTACAAAAAGATGTACTTCTAGTTTTTCCCACAACGAGGAGGAGGGGTTGTCATTTCTTTCGATCCAATTGCATTGCTCTGATATTATGTAATCAATTACATTTATTGATCATTCGAATAACGAGCCCGTGACGATTACAATAGCGAAGCGATTGATGCGATTAGAGATTGGAGCGAATGGTCTTTGATCTCAAGAAACATTATCATAGGAGTCCATAGATGGGCACGCGGTCCGCAATGCTAGTGCCCCACGGGGGCATGACAAAAGCGCAAACGACAAAAGCGCAAAAAGTTGCGCAAATCGACATAACTAGCGGTGCAATTGTATCTCAGATCGACTAAATAGCTTATTAGAATCCCAATTCCATGCGGAATCTAATGGACTCGGTCACGGGTCACAAACACGCCTGGAAAAGATTTGTGAACAAATTTCAAAGTCAAGTTAGAAACCTGAAACCATCTGGAATCGATAGCTAACTGTTAGAGCCTCTTGCGGAAAACAGTTCAACCCTCTATTATTATCTGGAGAGGAGCAGTGCGAATTTGCGCTTTTGTCGTTGCGGTCTTGTCATGCCCCCTGCCCCACGGTGGGGCCCCCACCGTGGGGTACTAGCATTGCGAATAATCTCACTACCGAATACTGAGGTCAATCAGTGTTAGGGAAGGAGCAGTCCATTTTCAGGATCGGCTTAATGCCGCCGCTGCAGCTGCGATGACGCTGTACTCTGAGGCCGAGAACGTTGTATACAAGATGGTCCATTTCCTTCTAACTTTATGAGTCCAATGTCGTTTTAAAGGATGAGGATCCCGTCTCGGTCTCTCTCAATGGCATTGAGAAGTGTCTAAAGGATCTCAGAGATGCTATCAACAGCATCCCATCCATGGTTACTCAGACCATGCGCGAGTCTATCCACGAACATATGGAGAGATTCACGATAAAAAAATGCCCAACTCGGTGAATAATACCATTTGCTGTTGAATCGAGAACAATTTCATTTAATTCGGTCACCTTTCCATTAGAAGTTTCTTAATTCAAACACTGTCTCTCATTTTTACTTCAAATTGTTCGCTTTTTGTCTATTGTGTTCTATATTGTAATACGTTGTCAGAAGATTCACCTTTGATATGAATAAAACATTTCGTTCGACAAATAAATTTTAGGAATAATACATTTTAAAATTCGTGGATATTATATATTTCCTTGGGATACGGTATGCCGTATGCCCAGTTTAGATATCCTGCGTTTTTTTTGCTCAAATGCGGTTCAGGAAAAGAGGAAGCAGTATGTAACGTATTCAAGGAGCTCTTGTGGGCTGTACAACGCTGTAAAAAATTAAAATAAAAAATAATAGGGATCGTCATCCGGAAAATAAATTTTTGAAAACCGGAATAAAGACGTTGATCGGTGTGTTTAAGTAGTGTCTTTTCCCAACGCGGCAATTCAAATTTTGTGGGCAAATTTTACTTTTTTTCGCGATTATCGATTAATTTAGATTCCCGTTCTCCAAATTTGTGCTTAACTAATAGAAAATGGATCGCATGTTCATCCCTTACCGTCTCGTTCAAAACGTTATTATAGCTTTTTTGTAATCAATGCCGTTCTGAAACGAAGTTTTTCGCAAAATCTTGTTTTTCGACTGCCATTTCTGTAAATGCAGTTCCCCTCTTCCATATTCTAGTGTAATGTTATGAGGTTGGCCTTATATGTCCTGTATCAGCGTTTCGATTGATTTGTTATTATAGGTTTTTAGCTAGACCTGTTTGAACTTCGCATTCTACCGTGATCACGTCGGGTTCGTTCCCATTGCTTTTTCTATTAGCTTTCCGACTAACAAAATTTTTATCCTTGTGCTTTTT
>LS485884.1:28058-49124 GCA_900490705.1 Pristionchus arcanus
CCCTTGTTTTGCAATAACTTTCCACTAAAGTGGTAATTCTAGTTATTATTTCAGAGTCCAGTACCGCATACGACTCTATTACAATGAAAACCAAACCGATTAAAAAATACTACAGTTTTCGATGACGGTCCCTAAAAAAATAAAGAAAAATAAAACCAGTTCACGACATAACGTAGTCTGTTTCTCACACGCGCTTCTACCGTAATCCCTCCCGTTTTGTTCGCTCGGCTGTCGCAGCTGTTTCATTCCCTTTTCTCCTTCTGTTTCTTATATCGAACTTTGTATTTCACACAATATCGATCAGGAACCATCCGCTCAACTCTTATCATGTTTACGTCGCGTTTGAACCAGTTTAACACTGTGATTTTCGGTCTAAATGGAAGCGCTTCCCGCGGCGCCGGTGCACCCGGAGTGGCGCGCCATCGTTGACCGCGTGCTGACGGTGTGGAGCGCGTACCAGCTGGGCGTCGAGCAGCAATCGGGTGGCGACGAAACGTCCGAGAAGCACGTGGTGAGTAGTAGAAGTATCCAATCTCCCTCCTTCCCCCTCGGCTTTACACTCGCCATCGCCCCTCTTCTTCTCCCTCTTGCGCATCTTTTCCCCTCTTGCAAAATACACACAACTCCTCGTTTCCTGGTTCCATGGTTTAGCTAATAACCTATTCTTATTTGTATTAGTGAGCCAACCATGCGTTTTCATTGTCAAACTGGATTGTTACGAAATTGCACGAGTCCTACATGCTCATTTTAGTGGTTCGGTGACGTTCTGGCCGATCACATAGCGAATTCGCGCGGACTGAACGCGGACGGACTCGAAGAGTGGATCACCGCACTGCTCTATCAGGTTTGAGTCACAGTGTCATCCACTTTCTGAATCACTCTTCCTGGTATGATTACTGACACGATCACTGGAATGAGTTTATTTGTGTGACTCAACTGTGCTATATACCCATCACTTATTTTTCCTTCTTTAGTTAGTAGTGACACTTTATTCACTTATCATATCACTATTATAGTGATTAGAATCACGGTTTGATTAAGGATGGAAGTGCCACTATTTTTACCTGGTGACTATACTCAATTAACTGACTCGTTTAAAAATGTAAATATTTGTTTTGAAGGACTTTGACCTCGTGCTGGAGGATGATTCGATCTACCCGACGTCCCATTTGCTATTGGAAGCACACGGGTGAGCGATTTTCCTGTAATTTAGGCGCGATACATTATATTTTGTATACTTTAAAAAGGGAAACATCACTGACATTCCCACCAGTACTCCACTAAACTGTATCCATTTTTATCAAACTAGTCGTAGTACTCTTGTTTGGTCGAATCTTGATAATGGTCGTGGTACGTTTTTGCAAGTATTTCGCATTTATGAGACTACGTCGGCAACGTAAGCATGTGGGGAATCACGATAGCGGGTTAATACTAACAGTTTTATTGCTGCTGTAACAACACACACATTTCTATCCGTGCAGGTACTGGAAGGCGGGCAACCGTACCCGACTAGCGCAGTTGATGGACACTCTTCCATCGGAGGAACGAGTGAGAGAGGCGAGAAGGGCGAGTAGAAGAGGAGCTGATCAGGAGGAGGAAGATGGAGAGGAGGGAGAAGCAATTGAGGAGGAAGACGAGATGAGAGGTGACGTATTTTTTTTATTTAAAAAGAGAGCTCATGCCTTTACTGTTGAGCACAGGTTATTCTTTTTTGAGATCATAATTATCATTGGTTACACTCAGTATCTATAGAAGACTCTAATGAGGGAAGCTAATAGAGCATTTGGCTTCCCCTCCTACGCATTAGTGAATGAATAAGACTGTTACTAGCTGTTACTAGTGTTAATCGGTATGATTCTCAAATTTTTAATTTTTAATTCCTTTAGAATTTTCGTTACGAGGAACTAGTAAGGGTACCTTTTTCGAGAAAGGATCGAGGGAATAATAATGCTGATAGATTCTTAGACTTATATCTTTATCTGAGCAGCCACAGTGCACATGAGAATAAGATTGCTTCTCAAAATGTTCTATTGCGGAAATAATACACTTCGAGCGATACACTTCCATTCCTTCTCTAGTCAATAAGCAGATAATTCGTCTCTGTTTACAATCTGAAAAGCGTAGTGGAAATAGCCATGAAAATGACGCGCTGATGGCATTTGCAGTGGTCTTTAATAATATTTTATGTGAGTGAAATTAGCACCATTAGACTAAATAATGGCATTAGTACCAACGCAATGAATGTTCGAGAAGTTACCCCCGAATGACCTGAAATTACGATGATGCAAATTCTCCCTTATGTCCCAGATGGCTGACCCTCTCATCGTGCAGTAATTCTCCAATATCTTCCCTTACTGCTTTTTGAGTGCTCCCGTGGGAGTCCCCACCAGAAAGTGCAAAAGAAGCAAATCGACGATTTGCAGAATAATATAGAAAAAAGATGCTCTGTCTAAAACTAGAAAATAAGAATAAAAATGAGGAAATATGAGGCCGGTTGCGAAAGAGTCAGGCAATCGCCTCCAGCTGCTGGCACAGCGAAATTTTCAGAAATTGTGAAAACTTGGGAATAGAGGTTTTCGAGGGTGGTGATCATCCCTACCACCTTCATTTTGCACCAACTCGACCGGTGCAGCCGTGCTGCAACCATGCTGCACTTTGCCTTTTGTTGGTATCTCGTTTCCCGGTGGATGAAACTTTCTGAAAATTTGATCACTGGTGTAATCGACGATGGCGAGTCGAATCGTAATACTCCCGTTCATGAAAAATGCAAAATGCTCAAAATAAATTTATTTTCTCGAATATTAGGGCCGGGTGAAACTAGTTCTTCACATGGTCAGATGCGCCTCATTCAGGGGATCATTTTTCATATGCAGGGTATGGAGAAAAGTACTCAACTTCATATTTTAAAAATTACTTTTATCCTTACATTTTCTCTGTTTCCACCTGTTTTTGGCAGAGATCGCACTGAGAGAGTCATTTCATTCCCCATTCAACGCAAGAATCGCGCGGTGTGCAAGGGAAAATAAGGAAATGTGAAGATAAAAGTAATTTTAAAAATATGAAGTTGAGTACTTTTCTCCATACCCTGCATATGAAAAATGATCCCCTGAATGAGGCGCATCTGCCCATGTGAAGAACTAGTTTCACCCGGCCCTAGTATTCGAGAAAATAAATTTAATTGGAGCAGTTTGCATTTTTCATGAACGGGAGTATTACGATTCGACTCGCCATCGTCGATTACATCAGTGATCAAATTTTCAGAAAGTTTCATCCACCGGGAAACGAGATACCAACAAAAGGCAAAATGCAGCATGGTTGCAGCACGGCTGCACCGGTCGAGTTGGTGCAAAATGAAGGTGGTAGGGATGATCACCACCCTCGAAAACCACTATTCCCAAGTTTTCACAATTTCTGAAAATTTCGCTGTGCCAGCGCATTGCTGATTCTTTGGCAACCGGCCTCATATAGCTAATATTTGTGCAGTTTCAATTTCTTAAAATTTGCAGACAGAAGCGACGACGACGAGGACAAGCCGAAGCGAGACCGAGCGCCGCGTACCGTAGTCGACGACGACGGATGGACTACCGTAAACAAGCGGTAGATTGTCCATCGATGACTGACTTAATAAGCTCCCGTCTCCCACGCATGCTAGGGAATTGTTGTTGTTGAAAAATAGGCTTTTGCTCTTGGTTGTCAGTTGATCCGATAAGCTATTCTTGTTACTGTTTTCACCTGATTGTTTTCGTGCCTCAGTTGTTGCGTTTTTGTTGCCTGATTTGAGTATAAACCGTTAAAAATTATTCCGTGATGCGATTTTTGATGGAAAATACGGTCCCCATCCGTACTGTGGTATCTGAATGTTTCTTGTCCTTTTTCTGCAGTGTTCGTTGATTCTTGGGAGCGCTCAACGAGGGGAGCCACCC
This sequence comes from Pristionchus arcanus, assembly GCA_900490705.1. NCBI lineage: Eukaryota > Metazoa > Nematoda > Chromadorea > Rhabditida > Neodiplogasteridae > Pristionchus > Pristionchus arcanus. The sequence goes on from LS485884.1 coordinate 31,982, forward strand.
ACCCTCCCCCCTCTCCGTGATTTATGCAAACGTTTCTCGGTGGCTGTCTTGCAAGGGTGCGAGCTGCTCATTGCTAATTCAGGTCGCGTGCTAGCAGACTTTCACCTTTCTGACATATTTCCCCAACTTTCGGCCCTCCGATTCCACTCCTCTTTCGTGACTTGATCAAGTCTTCCCGTTTCAAGGATATTTTGGGGCTTTTTCATTACGCGGTATAGTGGTAGTGACATGGGTTTATTTTGCGTGCATTCGTTTTGTGTGGGGTAGACGTAGAATAGTACTCAGCCGACATACGAGCCTGCTTTTGATAGCGAGGCCAAACATCGTCGGCAAAGAGAGATCTCCTGATCTTTTGGATGTGTATAATTCCATTCGAATAACTCGTGATACATCCCAGACACCAGCATGCTCAATTACCAGCACGCTATGAGGGAAGGATAAAGACTATTCTTCGCGAAGCCTACGCATATTCTATCCGAGTAGAGTGTATCTAGCTTGATGCTCTGGGGAAATATTCAATAGATCACGATGCCGGCAAATTCCGCGTGCCCGAGTAGCATGATTTTCGCAGAACCCTGTTTTCACCTGCGCATGAAAACGAAAAGATCAGCTGTAGGTGTATGTTCTAAGACCAGCGGGTTGTAAGTTGGCATTTTCCAAATTTCCTTTCTCTTGGTTCTTTGAGATGTTTCAGCATGACTTGGTGAGGTGTTTTGACCAAAAAGTATAGTCGTGTCATCGGTAGTTCGAGCGACTCTTGGTCGAGTACTCTGATATTCAGCCGTATGGGGCGTGCTCGATGATGGATGGATGCATTCGGGATTAGGATGGAGGGGTTGGAAAGGATCGCTTGGGATATTTGAACGCACGCAGTTTCGTACCAACCAGGTCCGGTTATCAGACCATTGTTTATTATCGATTTTAAGCCAGTTGATCACTATTATCAGTCCCAGTCCGCTTTATATCCTTGGTCTCGGGTTGTACAAATGAACACGTATGATGTATGATTCAAACAACGGCAGCTGTAGGCAACGTGAGAAATGCGCAATTAGTCTGGAGTGGGTGGGATTTATGTGGCTGGCTAGGCATTCCGTCCTTCGTTCTGATGGGGTGCTATTTTTCTATGAAAAGCAGATACGGAAGAAGTAGTAGGTGAGCACGAATTTAACATCCTACGACTCTGTCTGACTTGTGATACAATGGTCGAGGAAGATATCACATAAAAATCATATTTGTGACGCGATTTTGAGCAGATTAGATAGGGAAGCAGTGAGCGACGATGTTTGTGGGGCTTCCGAGCGCTTTCAGTTCTATTTTTCCTTCTTTTCCTACTTGTTCCCTTTTCCGTCCCCTTCCCCTCGCGCTCACTAGTTGTTGTGACCATGCCTTCGTATGCAGTCAGAAGTTACTCAAAGAGCTGAAGGGAAACAAGTAGGAAAGCAAAAACCGCACAGTTCACGTGTTATATCGTTGATGCTTCTTCATTCGATATCCCTCCGCCTCCTTTCCTCCCTCCTTCTCATCTCGCAATTCCCTGCCTATTACTCTCTCCATGGCTGGACAGGCGCAAACACCTCCTTCTGAAGAGAGCAAAGAAGCGGACTTTTAGAGACCTAAGAGGCACTCTAGCCTGCATCTCCCTCTCTCCCTCTATCTCTGACTCAACATCTTTAGAGATTCGTAGGTTGTCCTCCTAAACTAGGCACTGCCCTCTGTTTCTCTCCATCCTCCTCCCTTGTCTTACCCCTCCTTCTCCTCCTTCTCCCCGTCTTCTTCTCCCTACTTTTCATGCTATAATTAGCACTGGACTTCATTCACGAAGACTGGAATTGGTTCTATTTCCCTCCCTCCCCTCCTTCTACCTCTTCTCCTCCTCCTTCTCCTTCTTTTCCACCTCTCTCTATGTCTCTTTCCACCCCAACGTCTTGCTCTACCGATCTCGCGGGCAATGGTCGTGGTTTTCTCTCGATTACCTTGCATATTTCGTTGGTTAGAGCGCGTGGAATGAAAGTAACCCATTCTCCCTTCGCTCCAGAATGCGAAATGGAGCCGCAAACGCCTCGCAATGTGGATGTTGTTGCTATTCGATGGAGAGTTTTGGTCTCTGATCCCTTGCTCCGATTTGTGGCAGGAACATTCCCGGTAAGGTAGCTACGCAATAATTTGTACCTCCGATTGGGTTAACAGGGCTCATATTCTCGGTACGCGAAGCTTTGTGACCACATTGTACCTGCGTGCGCCCCCATGGATGCTTTCTTGCGTATCCTAAGAAAGGCTGACAGGCCTGTTGCTTTGTTTCATGTATTCTCAGAGTGAAGATGCAATTTGACAGCCCCAATTCTCAGTACACGCGTAGCCAGGGTTGAGTCTTTGAACTCGTGAGCTTGTGTAGTTTATGATTGCATTGGAATACTAATAAAGCTCATCTCCTTCTCGACGCTCGTGCATCGACAATTATGGAGATGAGCTAGTGAATTCACGCGATATCGGGCTTTATTCCAATTTATTTCTTATACTATTGCAGGCAAAATCTTTTCAATCAGTTGAAAATTGCGACACGAGTCTATCCTCATTTAGCACATGATAAATGCGAATGTGCGAGCCGAATTACCATGACAAGTGCCAGATCTCTGCTTCTTGTCACTATAAGATAATTCGGGCTTCACGCCCTCACAAATTCGCCACATCTTGACACGCGGAATCCCCGCAAGTTCAATCTTATTCCCGGGAATGAAGCACCTCTCATCTTTTGACTTCCGACACTCGATCTACTGAGCTCACGCAACCCGTTTTCAGGAGAAAAGGGTGCAGTTCACGGAAATGAAGGGGTGTAAATCTGCTCGGTCAAAGAAGGTAGCGATCATGAGAAAGTTAAAGATTCAAACCATTTCTCGTAAATCGGGTGTAACTCTGATGTCTTACCTGGTAGACCCATTTTCGCACACCTTTTCTCCCGTTTTCCTACCCGCCGGCGTATCTATTTTTCATTACGGATGTCGTCATCGTAGCTGTGGCTGCCGCGTGATACGAATATGCGGGTGTGCATTGCCGTATCAGTCGGCTATCTGTGGATTATCCACTGGAAATTGCGCGTGTCTGTACAAATTAGTGAGTATTTCTTCTTTAGCTTTCTTTTTTTACCCTCAGAACTAGTAATAATGTTCGCAAAGACACTTGTGGTGTCAGTCAGGAATTCGAAATAGATGATTGACCTGGTAGACCCATTTTCGTACACCTTTTCTCCCGTTTGTGAGACGTGTTTTTGATCGTCGAAATCAAGTGACGATTTCCCCCTTGATTTTACTCTCGTTTGTGAAAACATTTGTGAGCTAGAGAAGGGGAACGGTAGCGAGAGAGATACAAGCAGCAGAAAATACACACGCTGAATCGATCGAGGCGAGCGACTGCCGCTTGTCGCTTGTCGGCTGTATTTATTGCTTACGTTGGGAATAGAGTTGCGAGGCTTCTCTCACAGTGAAAGAGCACTGGGTCGGAGGGCCGAGTTTTGTTCTGCCTTTGAAGCCTATAGGCTAGATAACCCCCCCCCCCTCATATTTGAAGTAAAACCTCGCGATATTTGACATAATTTAGTACAAACCCCAGATTTGGGTCGCTTGTCTTAGAACGGTGATCATAACTGTTCGCTAATGTGGGCTGTATGCGAGCCATGGTGAGTCTAGGTTTTCGCAGGCTTGCGAACAACAGGAAAGAGTGCTGACTGCGAAGCTGGCTTTATGCCTTTTTGTTGTTGTATATTTCTGATTTTTTTATAGTTCTTTCACCGCGTGCGTACGTTAGTCCCACTGTGCACTCATTATTTCACCTTACTGTTTTGTCATCAATTATGCGCCACCGATCTGTGATTCCCACTGCTGCTCTGTAGTTTACGCCGGTGTGATCTCGAAGTACAGTGGGGATTATAGTGGGGAGGGGAATAAGGGGTGCTGTTTGTCTGGTTGGCCTTTTACACAGGGACGAGAACGGTTCGCTCGCGCGTCGGCTCACGCGGCTCGCGGGCTTGTTGTGACGGTCGTAAGGGGAGAGAAAAGAGGGAGAGAGGGGGGGGGCACAACCGTCGACGAAGCATCTAGGGAGCATGACTCATTTCATTTCGACAACGCGTTCTATGGTTACTTCACTGTATATTTCGCCGAGGAGATTTTGTGGATGACATTTGAGATTTTAGTCTTTGCGTAACTGTCAATCTCGAGTAGTGTTCGTCATAAGTGAATCCACGAACCAATCATCAAATTGCGAATCGAAGAGCGGTTTTCTGAAGGTGTTCGGCCGCTAAGACTCATTTTTATCGCTAAGTGATTGCTAAGGATTCAGAAATATCATCGTTCGATATTGGTTTGATGGCTGTGGAGGAAATGATCTCGTACAAACTCTAGCTTTTACACAAAGATGTGTACTCTTGTTATGAATAACTTGAACTTTTCAATAAATACTTCCTGGATTTTTTCCTCTTCCTCACGCGCCTTCCAGTAATAGACGCCCGCCTCCTTATCTTGCTTGTCACTCTTATCTCTCCGTCGAGGCTACTACCGTTATCGAGCTTGAGCATTCATTTCTTTGCATTTTGACCCGTTGTACCTCGCACCCCCTTCTTTTGCGTGTTTTCCTATTTCGTCATATCGATTACCGTAATCGCAGGCGTCTCATCGTCGATCGATAATCGTCGCTTCGTCGTCGCGGTAGGACCTCCCACGATGCAGTGCGACGAGATGCGCTCGTCGCTCGTGCTCGTCACGAAGGAGTCCATGGGACTGTGGGAGGAGAACAAGGACCTACAGGTGAAAAAAAGGGAGAAACTCTGTATGGGCCTGTCCCACTTCGAATTATCTCACGCGGATTCAAATGTGCCTGTACGTTAATGTCAGTTCCACATAAAAAGTCTTCTTTTTTTACACAGAATACACAGACAAGTTATCCTACAGCTGTCTAGACTGCGCACGTAAATTATGGCTCGTGTGTGATTACTGTTTTCGTTATTCGTAAAAGTGCAATCACAATCTCGCGAGCACTCTTGGCGTTTTATTTTATCGAAAGCACGGACTATCTTGAATTACCGAAAATGTTGCTGGAAGTGACGTAGCCTTATCCGGTTCATTCCCTTCCCACCTGCCCAGCAAACTGCTGTTTCAAAATTAGGCTGCAGATCCGACTAAAAATAGGCAGTTCAAGAAACCAGATGATTTTTCGGAGCTGTTTGTAAGAAATGAGACTACAATCTCGTGTTCACTTGGACTAGAAATTAAGCACAAATTATGACTTGTTCGCGGGTCAGAAGCAAAACGAGAGAGTTTTTCAAATGGAGAGACCATTGCCATAATTTTAAAATTACTTAATACAGGGCCGGTTCGTGAACGATCTCGGCGAGCTGCACCGCATCCAGCTGGCGATCGGGCAGCTGGAGAGCGATCAGCGACATGACCAACTGGCACAGGTACGGTATCCACGGGTGTAGGGACGGTAGACTGTCGGCTGTCCGATGATACCAGTAAGAACAGCAGCACAAGTACAATTGGGTGGAGGCTTTGTACAGGCGTTTAACAAGATCTGATTAAATTTGTTGAACTGCGTGCGAGTTTTGCAAAATCGGGAGGCCAGAATATACCTCGCTGTTCAAAAAGTTGACGGCTTCAGACTAGATATCGATCGTGAACCTGAGAAACATGAACTTGCCTGGATATTTCAGAATTGATATTGAATAATTCAGGCACGCCAATCGCTGGCGGAGATGCAGCGACGCGCCTCATCCCTCTACGATTGTCTACAGGTAAGGTTTGGCTCATTTCTGAATGTGGCTTTCCTAAAGGGTTACACGGCCGCCGTGCAAGTAGGTGCATTGTCTGTCTTTGATTTTTTGGCAACCTTTATTTCTAGCAAAAAAGTGCAGTGGGACATCATTATCCCGGTTTATTACAGGAGAAGCGATCGCAGCTGGTGAAGAAACTGGGCGACGGACTGCAGCACGTGGCACTGCTGCAGGTGGGGAGGAGATTTTGTTAATTATTTATATAAATACATATTTTTTATTATATAAACAGGATGCAACTTGGTTCTGGTTTCTGCTATTTTGCTTCCATTTTATTTATTTTTGTTTCGCTGGTTGTTTCGATAGCTGTGAGACGTGGCGGATAATCTTCCACATTGCGTTGCCTCCCAAATTCTACCTGATGAATTCGTGTTATTGCTTGCGATTAGCACGTGCCCCCGCGCTATAGCTCATCAGTGTAACCTGATATCGCCAGTGACGTACGTTTTTGACGGTAATTGACTTAGCATGGTTGCTGCATTACACCCGTTTATTATCATAAAAAGAGGAAACGCAATTGGGGGAATCAAGTTAATTTGAAAAATGGATTTCACACATCACCGATTTAGCTCGTGATCTTTCGCTTTTTCCTGTTGACCAGCCATGTTTTCTCTGCCTTTCCCACATCTAAGCCGTGCGAGTGAGAGAGAGAGAGCCGACTTCCCGTGTCTCTAGTAATTTGCTCGAAGAAATTGTGTGAGTAAGCTCACGGTAAGGGAAACTGGCAATCTTGCGAAACTGACTCCTTATAATAGTTGCTTCGTGGAAGGGAGTCATTTGCTCCCGAGAAGAATTATTGGCGGAAAAAGGAGGAATTGCCCCCGCGAGCCGTGTAATGTAGCCGAGTAATGAGGTGCAAATAAGCACGAGGGGAATGAAGTAGAAGGGAGGAATGAGAAATGAGGGTATGCCCGAAGAGTAGTTAGTTCCTTGTCCTCGAGGGAGTATGTGGTATGAGGGGAAATTATGTGGGAACCAAGCATAATGAGTTCCTCCTCCTCCCTATTCACTCTAGTCATCACTTGCTTTTGCATGAAGACATTTCTTGCAAGAAACGAGCAATAAATTATTCTGTTTCTATCAAGTTTGCAATAAACACAGTGAAATGTAAGAAAGGAAAATATGAGCTTGAATGAAAGAAACACGAGCTCTCCTCTCCTCATTTATCTATTCACCTTCAGAACAATCTGATATCGGAGCGTCTTCTCGAGTGGAAGAATCGGCAGAAGCTCTTCCAGATCGGCATTCCCTTCGAGAATCGAGAACAGAGTCTCGATGATCTCCAGTGCGAGTGAGTATTCCATCTTCTGTTAGGGCAATCGTATTTTAGCTACGCCCGAGCAACGATAAATTTAACATTTGTGCATCTGATTACGAATTGGGAGAAGATCCCGGCGAATTTATGTTTCACTTACTAATATCGAGACATCTTTTCCAGCTTCGAGTTGCTCGCCGAGCACAACTGGCAGATGCGCACGTTCGCCTCGTGGCAGATTGACCTGCTCAGGTATTGTCATTGTCAATCGATAATTCCCACCGTAATCAGCAGATTTTGCAATTTTTTGTAGAGTGCGCAAATTTTTGAACAAATTCGAGAATACGGAGCAGGATATTGACTACTGACAAATCCTCGCTCTTTCCCTCCTTGTGTGCATTCAATTTATTTGAATAAGAATGCAGGAGGCATGGGGAGTGATATTAGATGTGAAAATGGAATCTGACACGAAGCAAATTCTACCGTAATTTATTTACTATAATACAGACGCGGCCCGCAGCTGACGGACAACAATGCGCAGGCGCACATCAACAACCTCAGCACCATTGTGAGTTTTAGAGTTGCTTTGGACTTTGTCAAATACTTTGTCAAATACTGCTTTTGTGCTACAAGGGCTCTAGTAGGCATTCTCTGTTCACACCTTTTTTTGCTGAAGAAGGAAAAAAATAACATTTTATTCACGTATTATTTTAATTATTTAAAATAGTTAAATAATTTAAATATGTACAATACTATTAATAATAATCGTTTAGCTGGACCAGCTGACGAAGCTGCTGTGCATGCTCGTGTCGCAGTCGTTCATCGTGAGCGTGCAGCCGGAACCCGTCCTCAAGACGCAGCACAAGTTCGTCACGGAGGTCAGCTATGAGGGTTCATTTAAAAAAAAAAACAATCAACTATTTTTTTGAAAAACTTCGTGGTTCGTGGTTTCATGAAAGCCATTTGAATATTCATAGCAAATTAGAATACAATTACTCGAGAGCCAGTTAGAAAATGTTATCATATTCTGCAATTACCAGACACTCTGAAAGAGAGTGGCATGCTCAAGTCCTCATTTACCTCTCTTGCCCCTCGCAGGCGCGTCTGCTGATCGGCGACAAGCTGGGCATCCGACAGCATCTCGTGCACACGAACGTCACCGTGAGAATCATCGCGGAGGAGGAAGCGAGACTGCTGAGCATCGGGAATATGGGATATCCCGAAGTGTGAGTTGTTTTGGCGATTGTGTAAAAAAGTGTTGAAATGAAGGGGAGAATTTTTGTTTCACTCATAGTGGTTATGCTAAAACAGCGACTTGTTGTGCAATTTGATCTACAATCACGCTGTTTGTAGGAGATTTTCCTAGTTGCAACACCCTCTACTTCTATGTTTCATTGGCAATATTTCCTCCCCGATTGCAGCAAGACGGTGGGCACGATCAGCAACGAGTACGAGAAGATCAACATGGACGAGCGCGGGCACATGGTGTGCAAGTTCAACAACTCGGTCAGTTGGTGATTCGCAAAAGGGGTCTGATTACGGTAGCCTATTATTGCTTTTATTCGGACAGTTGGTTATCAGAAGGAGGTAAGGTAGCTATGGGGATACTGGAACCATCTAAATATTGACTATCGCAGAAGCTGACGCGCATCGCGCACCGCAAGCCGCCGCCGAAGGGCTCGCTGGACATGAAGGCGATGGGTGTGCCGTCGCCCGGACCGAATATGTTGATGACGTCACAGGTACGGTATTCGAGGTTTACGGTAGAGAATGCAGAGAGAAGGGAGGGTACGGTATTGATTGAAGCAAAGAATGATCTGGAAGAGTTCCAATTATTCGTACGAGTGAAATATTATCGCCGAGAGTTGAAATTATGCCTGAAACAGAAGATTGCATGGTTATGTTTATGGACCAGAAGTTTGCACTGTTTGCTGGTAGTAAGTTAGCATTAATGATTTTGTATCATAAATGCTAATTTACTACAAATTCGGTTGCAGTTGGGGATGTTGTAGTGGAGGTGCAACCTCTGATCACCCGGTGACGATCACTTTCGAAAATGAAGAAATGTGCCAAAGCGAAAATCTATTTAATGAAAATTGGGAACGGCGAACTGAATCTAATTTGGTGTGAAAGTTCTAGAACTAGAACCGAAGTTCTTGAATTGACTTGTGCAATTTTGTAAATTTTAGTGAAATGAGAGAAGGGCTAGTTATTTGTGACAGATGCTGGTAGTAAGTTTGTCTTAATGATGTTGCGTCATTAAGACTAACTTACTACAAACTTGGAGGCAGATTAGGAGGTTGTAGATGGTGTGTAACCCAACATCACAGGGTGGCGATGCTTTTCGAAAATGCAGAAAATTGAAATGTTCCAACATATATTTTCAAAGCAATTCAAGAAAGGTAAACTGAATCTCATCCCACATAAAAAAAGCAGAAATTTTTTTTTGTTAGACACGCCGAAAATTTAATTACTCTGTCGACACTCCATCAGTGAGTTTCAATTTTAGTGGAATGAGAAAAGAGTCAGTGATTTGTGCCGGATGCTGGTAGTAAACTAACGCTAATGTTGTTTCGGCATTAGGGCTAATTTACTACGAACTTGGCGGCAGATTGGAAGGTTATAGATGATGTGCAACCTGAGATCACCTACTGGCGGATATTTACGAAAATGAGGAAATTTACCGAAACAAATTCCGATTCAAAACAAATTGGGAATGGGGAGTTGAATCTAATCTAGTGTGAATCCTGATGCCGTGGTCTTAGATCTTTCACAGATTCTAATGTTGCTCAATTCAGGCAGCGACGGATCAGAAGTACGCGCTGCTCTACAACATCTCCTCCTTCCAGCTGGGCAATCTGGGCAAGGTGAGCTATCGTTTCGAAAAGTGTTTTAAAATTGTTTTTTTTAGCTTTTACTACTTGTCTCGCTTTATTTTGAGCTTGCGACGTAGATAATGACTGATTGTGAGCAAGGGAGTCTGGCATTAAATAACTAAAAATGGAATCGTGTTCGCACGCACCTAATAAGATGACGCGTGTTCGAAAGCCCACGATGTTCTTCTAGAGTTCACTGGATATTTCTGCGGGGCGAAAACATGTTGTTGTTCTGTTCTCTCCATCTATTTTGATGAGCGAACGCGAGTGCGGAGAGTACCGAGATGACGGGGGAGGCGTTTTTAAATTATTACCGAGTGGTTTTGGGATTCAGTCCTACTTCACATGCAATTAGCAACAGCAGCTGTTGGAAAAGTGATATGTAAAGATCAAAGATCACTTCATTCTCAGTTCGACGTCTGGACGCTGTCGCTGCCGTTGATGGTCACAGTGCACGGCTCGCAGGACTGCGACGCACAGGGAGCCATACTGTGGCAGAGGGCGTTCGCCAATGTGGTCAGTGATTCTGATTGCAATTTGGGTTATTGATTGGATTTTGATTGCCTGAAAGTTGGCAAGGTATCCGTCTTCCAAAGAAAGGCTTCGAGTCATGAAGCGGTTTGTTTGTGCAAGCTTGGAAAAATCAAATTTGCAGAATCGCTGCGGTGCGGCGAACGAGCTGGTGCTCGCGTCCTGGCCCGATCTCGCGCAGGTACGGTATTGATTTATATTTGCTAGCTTACGAATCTGACAATCATGTGAAACACAAACGTGTTAGGTGACTTGCTATTTTCTTTCGTTGCTTGAAACATTAACCTTGCAGGTGATTCGTCACAAGTTCTCGCTGTTCACGGGCGCGAAACGGCCGCTGTCGGACACGGATCTATCGTATCTCTACGAGAAGTTGTACGCGCCGGGCAGTCAGGAGGGCAAACCCATCACCTTCCATCAGTTTGCCAAGGTAAGCAAGGCTCAAGAATAGCAGAATTAGAGATTCAGATCGCTCATGTATAATTTGGCGAGAATTTTGGTCAAAATACTAAAAATGTTATTGCACAAAAAATGTTTCACAAGGATTACAAACTCAAAATTGTAGCAGGATCTGCGGGACGACGTCGGCTTCACCTTCTGGGAGTGGCTGTTCTCGTGCATGCAACTGATCAAGCAGAAACTCCTCAAGTTCTGGGATGAGGGTCAGCTATTTTCTTCTTCTTGGGTCCTGGTTGAAATTTCAACCATGTGATTGCAAGTTTCACCCTCAATACGAGAGTGAAATATAATATTCTGATCCATTTCAGGCTGGCTGATCGGCTTCATCTCGAAGCACGACGCGTCGTCGCAGCTGCTCCAGATGCCGCACTCGTCCTTCCTGTTGAGGTAATACGGTAGCAGGGGATGAGTGGTGCTGTACGAGTTACGGCAACAAGTACAGGAGATCCTCCTACAGTGAAGATTCCGATTTTTATAGTTCTGTATCTGCTTGGGCTTCCTTTTGGAAATAAGCAAGATGTGTGGCAGGAATGCACCATGTAAATTTAAATATACAAATTAATTCCAGATTCTCGGACACGCAAACGGGCGCCGTTTCGATCTGCTTCGCGCTTGAGGACGACAATAAGAAGAGTGAGTGGGCACGGGGAGGGATACTGCTGGGGTACGATAGCTAGGTGATTATCATCGGGATGAGATGATGACAAACTGGAATTTGTTGATATAAACACTTTTCATATTACATATTTCCGTTGCTTGGAATATCTTGGTTTCTGCTAGAATGCTAGTTTGCCTTTCGCCTATTTCAATTGAGTTGCAATAGATTCAGATCATTGTAGCTAGCAGTAGCTAGTGAGCCGGGGTACAGTAAGCTACGCTCATCGATTGGAGACGCCTTTCCAGTTCCCTTCCATCTGGCGCCCTTCACCATCAAGGACCTCGACCAGCTCTCCCTCGCCCAGAGGATCATCACGTGCCCCCAGCTGAAGGAGATACGGTAAGCGGGGGTATGGTACGGAAATTCGACATACTATTCGACAGGCTGTCTGGTTGATGAAGCAATTGTGCGATCAGCATTATTCTAAAAAAAAATATTTAAAAAAAAGTTCTTGCGTGGAAGATGAAACAGGAACGAGCGAGGTGGTATTTATTTGAAACAAGCAATTCATGTTGCAGCTTCCTGTATCCGTCGATCGACAAGGAGGAGATGCTCAAGTACTTTGAGAGTGAGGAACGACAAAAGGCCGAGCAGGAGAGCACCACCGGATATATTATGAGCGAGATTGTGATGGTTGCGAAGACCGCCAAGTGAGTGTTTTATTTGATTTCGTCCAAATATTCAAATACGACATCCCTTGAGAAAAAATGTTTTTGATTACACGCATTTTTGTGCTTCATAGCGTGTTGATTTTGAGAGGGAAGGCTTAGTTGTAATAATTTCAATTACAGGCAGTCTCAACGCGGCGCATCGTTCGCTGCCGATTCTCCCTCCCCTCTCTCGAATCACTCGAAGCTGGACTGGTCGCCGGGGGAGGTGCTGCCCGGCGGAGCGAACAACAACTCGATGGATGTGTGAGTTGTTTTGCATTTATAGAAAAATATCTGCAACACTTCCTACATAGTTTCAAAATTTGATTTCTGAAATCGCAATGAGCCCGGAATATTTGTGTTACAAATTTTGATTCTTATTGTTTTTTTTATAAATGCTACATAATATACTATAAATGCTACACTGACGGTAATTCATCTCATGATTATTTAATATTCAATTTCAGTGGTGACGAGCTGGTGTCGATGCTGAACAACTCGGGCCTCATGGAGAACGGCGACGTGGAGGCGCTGCTCGGTCCGGGCTTCCGTCCCCAACTGCCCTCCCAGCCACTCCAGCAGATTGACCTGAGCTTCGTCGATCAGTTTGGACAACCGGTGAGTGTGGATTACGATAGAATAATGTAGCTAGGATAATTAGGAAGGATTCGATCGGTGTTCATACTCGAATAAAATATAGATTAAATTCCTATAGTATGAAGTGAAACTCTGAACACCTGTGATACATAGATCCTGATTACGAGGTAGAAGTCATGGAAACTTTCGATACGAACCAGAGATTATTTCTAGACGCCATCACATCACTCAAGTGTGCCACCCTTCCAGGTAATGGGGAACATGCAGCAGCCGCAGTTCTACAACGGGCACTGATCTATCCCCGATCGATCGATCGACTCGACGAGACTACCGTAATCCCCCTGTCACCCTGATTACCGTACCCCTCCTCCCAGGTGTTCCACAAACCATAATATTAGCGCATACGGACAATTTATCGATTCCTTACCAGATTTATCTCCCACACATTCACACCCCAAAAATCCATCCTTCTCTCCCAGTTTTCTCTCCTGTCATATCCCGGAATGTTGCATGTTTCCGTTTTCCATCCTTTCCTTCTCCCGCCCCTTCCCGATTCATAGCATAGCAACAGAGTAACCACAGATTGATACACATACAAATATGATTATTAGATTAGCTGTTATCATTAATTTTTCACAAATACACACTTTATTTATGCTTACACCTCGCTAGTTTGTGCTATTGTTTCACATTGCAATCTGACTAACCCCCGATCTCGTGATCCGAGAGCCATCCGAAGGTCTACACTTTACTCATACAAAATAAAAATACTCTAATTAACATCCCGCAATTAACCATCTCCGTTCTAGTCACAGAAACCATTTCTCGATCTGCCATACAACGAGAAGCAAATCTCACACATTTGTCTCTAGATTTCGCCATTTTCTTTGTTTTCCGAGCCCCATGAAAGTCAGATAAATGCCATACTTTTAATGCTATAGAATGATCGTTTGCAAGAAAAAGAACAAAGGCGCCAATAAGGGGTAAAGGGAAGGGAAAGATGGGAACGACCTCAATGAGATGTAATCAGCTCTAGGCACTTTCGCTTTTGGCGAACAAGGTGAAAGAGGTGTAAGATGAGGAATGTTAACGTGGAATGCCCTTGGTCTAATGTGACAATGAGGTAAGCTATTGTCGAGAAGTATCGAACATATTGTACTGTGAGTGTGATATTGTTATAAGCCTCGAATGCGAATTGAACCAATAACAAATACTAGACAAGTCTTTATTCGGGTGTCGTTGAATGAAGACTCTACGGAGTAATACATTAGTCCTATGACTGTGCTTAAGGGAGCACTGTTTAACGGCGAGTTCCATCCTCGAAGAAGACTCCTCCATCGATAGCGCAGTACTTGGGGCAGATTCCGGGCTCTCCAGATCCACCGGCGGGTCCAGCGGGTCCAGGGGCTCCAGGGTTTCTGTCCTGTCCGGGCTGTCCGTCGGGTCCGTTGGGTCCCTTGGGTCCGGGCTGGCCAGGCTGTCCGTCTTGTCCGGGCTGTCCAGGGGCACCAGGGGGTCCCTGGGGTCCGGGAGCTCCAGCGGGTCCGGGTGCTCCGGGGACAAGGGGCTCGGAAACGGCGGGGGTTCCAGGCTCTCCAGCTGCTCCAGGGGCTCCAGGGGCTCCGGGAGGTCCAGGGGGTCCCTTGGGTCCGGGCTCTCCAGGGGCGGCATCGTTTCCGGGTGCTCCGGGCTGTCCAGGGGCTCCAGCATCTCCAGGCTGACCGGGCTGTCCGGGAGGGCCGGGAGGTCCCTGAGGGCAGGGCTTGCAGGGAGGAGGAGTGATGGGCTCGCAAGGCTGCTGAGGAGGACGTCCGGGGTTTCCGGGGAGTCCGGGAGCTCCGGGCTTTCCGGGGCGACCAGGCTTACCGGGGGTACCGGCGGATCCGGGAGGTCCAGGCAGACAGCAGGCATCACAGCCTCCGGCAGCCTGCTGGCCTCCGGTCACGGGAGCCTCCTCTCCGTATGCCTGACGGGCGAGACGAGTGCGGTTGGCATTGGGAAGAGTCTTGAGATGGTGAACCTCGCTCCAGATATCCTTGGCGGATCCCTGAGAAGGATACGGTAAGGGAAGGTATACGGTAGATCGCTGGGTCAGATTTAAAAGTACAATAGGTTACTGTACCTTGCAGAACTGGATCTCGTTTCCCATGGTTCTCTTGACTCCGTTGACGTAGTTGTACACCATCGGAAGAGTGACGCACACCGAAAGAACGGCGACGACCTGAGATGAAGAGAATTGATACAGTAATCTTGATGAGTTCAGTTGGTCAGACAAGTGATATGAAGTAGATCAAGAAATGGCAGAGTACGGCAGGTCAAAGGAGGGAAAAGTTCTCACCGAGAAAGAGACGGCGGCGTATGCCACAAAGCGGTAAGCCTTGACGCGATGCTCCAAGTCCATTGGAATTGGTTGGGAGAGCGAGCTCTGTCTTCTTCGGCGCTGGCCCGGCTTATATAGCCACTGAGGTGCTGCAAGGTCGGCCCGGGGGCGTTACTTCGCTCCCTTCCTCCCTCGTTCGTGCGCTATTTCGCATGTTCTGCCCTAGGTAAAGCGCTGCTGATGAGCGGGCTGCGATCTCTCGTTTTTCCTTGCTATTAAGCACTGTCCTACATGGCGATAGTCTCTGCCGACGGAGGGGAAAAGCTGAGCGAAAAAAGGCGACAATGAGCGGGGCTGAGGTCATTGGCGTAGTGTACTACCGCTATGATCTGTCTCTCTCCATTCCGCCTTATCTCTCGCTCTGTCTGACCGTCAAGATCGAAAAAGGTGCAGATTACACTTAGGTGATGATGCTCGCAGCTAGCGGCAAAATAGGAGAGAAAGAGCTGTCGAGAATGGGAAAGCGATCGTTATCGAGAATGGAATGTAAACTCTCTCTCTTCCGCCTGCTCCCTCAGAGGTTAGACGGAGAGAGATAGTGAAGAGATTGAAGAGAGTATCACTGAAGAAAGGAAGCTTTGTTCTCGAACTGGGAGCTGACGGATTGTTTTGACTCATATTTCGATGAGGTGTTACGAGATTTTTTCAGCCTTCGAATAACAATAGTGAGAGAAAATGTGTACTTGAATACGATAAGGGGTTTTTCGATTAACTTTTGCTTGCACTACTTTCTTTTCCTACAATGTGTGACGTTCCAAGTACCAATTCGATATTTCCCAAGTCACTTGTATTTCCGGCTAATGGTCTCAATGTTTATCGCAGAACTCTCAGGAATTATCCCGGCTATTCTCAACCAAATGAAAGCGAGTGTGCGCTAGGAAATGGTCAGGCCGCGCTTCATCTTCACGTTCCCTTCTACACTTCCTTCTCTGATCGACGAGATAATGGGAGGAACGGAGAGGATCCCTAGCGGCAAAAACAGTGCGCGGAACAGTGTGTGAGAAGAGGGAGGAGGGGAAATCGACCTCGCCCCCGCCACTTGCAGCCGCTGGCACGTATAAAAGCGCAGCGCAGCGCCTTTTCAGACAGAGTTCGCTCTCCCCTCCAATTCACACAATGGACTTGGAACATCGCATCAAGGCTTACCGCTTTGTGGCATACTCCGCCGTCTCTTTCTCGGTTAGTGAATTTGACCTACCGATTGATCTCCATTATGGGTTTGCTGGCTGATTACACCTTTATTGTTAGTTCCGAGTCGCATTTCAAACAAACACTTTCGAATTTCCTTGCCTTTAGTTCGACTTTTGTCAAGAATCACTAGTAGTATCCCTAACCATTCTAAAATAATTCTGTATCAATTTCATTCTCATCTTCTCAGGTCGTCGCCGTTCTTTCGGTGTGCGTGACTCTTCCGATGGTGTACAACTACGTCAACGGAGTCAAGAGAACCATGGGCAACGAAATCCAGTTCTGCAAGGTACAGTAACCTATTGTACTTTTAAATCTGACCCAGTGGTCTACCGTAACCTTCCCTTACCGTATCCTTTCCAGGGATCCGCCAAGGATATCTGGAGCGAGGTTCACCATCTCAAGACTCTTCCCAATGCCAACCGCACTCGTCTCGCCCGTCAGGCATACGGAGAGGAGGCTCCCGTGACCGGAGGCCAGCAGGCTGCCGGAGGCTGTGATGCCTGCTGTCTGCCTGGACCTCCCGGATCCGCCGGTACCCCCGGTAAGCCTGGTCGCCCCGGAAAGCCCGGAGCTCCCGGACTCCCCGGAAACCCCGGACGTCCTCCTCAGCAGCCTTGCGAGCCCATCACTCCTCCTCCCTGCAAGCCCTGCCCTCAGGGACCTCCCGGCCCTCCCGGACAGCCCGGTCAGCCTGGAGATGCTGGAGCCCCTGGACAGCCCGGAGC
>LS485884.1:66356-83115 GCA_900490705.1 Pristionchus arcanus
ATTGCTTTCGGCGATCCCTATGAAAAGTGGCTTCTGTTCGGGAGTCATCTGATCCCGTGTCGCCGTTATCAGAAGGAGAAATCTGTTCCTGAGATGAATCATGCCTATTTATCGTCTCTTTATCAGATGATGAGGAGGAGATAGGGGGAGAAGAATGAGATTGAGAAATAGAACCATCAGTGTCAGACTTTGATCTTCGATCTCTGTGTCGAGATGTAGAACGATTTCGGATAAGAGAAGGACAGATAAGTTTAGAATGAAGTCTAGAATGGTCACAACGAGGGCATGGACCACGTTCGCAATCTTTTGCAATGTGACCTTTAATAGAGCAGTTGAAACAGCGACCTTGTTTCATAAGACGCTGTTTGCGTTCATCCAGATATTTGTATTTAGGACAGAAAATAGACAAATGATCAGAAGAGAATGAATTGCAGAAAATACACGTTCCCCGAGAAGAAGAGGTAGTTGATGACGATTTCTCAGCAAGAGATCGGGGAGCTTGGGAAATCAGAGTGTTAGCAACTGTTGAGAAATTTGCGGAAGTAGAGGAATTCAAAATAACTTGAAGCTCTTCCTGCTCGATGAGATATCGCTCAGAAAAATCCATTAGACGTGAGACAGACCACTTAGAGCCTGAGCTATCGCGAATCATTGCTTTGGCAATCTTAATCCGCAGTTTCTGATTGAATTTATTTGTAAGAAGATGGATGACCGACTCATTGGTAGATTCTTCATAACCATCAATTAGAGATATGATCGCTTGGATCCTATCGACTGTATCTCTGAGAGAAATTAGATCGTCATTGGCTTGTGGCACTTCAGAAAGTTCTCTCACGAGTTGATGAACAACAATATTCGGTTTCCCAAACCGAGATCTGAGATGATCGTAAGCCTGGAGATAATGGCACGATCGGAACTTCGCAATGGCAAGTTGCGCACGTCCAGAAAGAGATTGTCTGAGAAGAATCATCTTCTCTTGTACAGGAATTGATCGATTGTGCACCGTGATATCGAATGTGTCAATAAAATCATTCCATTTCGATGGGTCACCATCGAAAGTAGGCAGAGAAATTTCCGGAAGTCTCGCATGAACTTCGTGATAAGAATTTGTTGAGACTTTGTGAGGCTGTGTCGTGGACGACCCATAGGAAGTCACAGAAACGACTGGAGAGCAGACAGAATCAGAATAGACAGTACTCAGAATTGGAGTAGACTGAATAAAGAGAGGTGTAGAGGGCGTGATCGCGTAAGAACAGATTGGTCTCTGAGCATACGTTGACGCCGTAATTTGACCTGAAGATGTGAATAAGGTAGAAGAGTGAACAGTGCTGTAAGAAGATGTCACTGTGGTGGATGTTCCAGTGAAGGATGAAACAGTAGACACAGATGGAGGGTAAACACATTTGGGAAAATTGTGGATGGTTGGGTCAAGAATACAAGAATCAAGGGGAATATGAATAGTAGGGAACGAATTAAGAAAAGGAGGCATGATTACGGGAAAACAAATGAAATGATGAGGACACACAAAAGGTAAGTTAAGAGACCGGATCGGTAAAAATCGAGCAAAATCACCCACCCCCCGGACACGCTCCTACCGAATTGAGTTCCGCAATCCCATACTCTAGTGTTAGGAGGGCCTTGCCCCCGCACTACTCATAGTACCCCCCATTTCCATTTCTTACCTACCCGGGGAAAGAAAAGTGAAAAATATCGCAAAATAGTCAAAAAATGGTATTTTCTCAACCAATCAAGATAGACTCAATTTTACATTTGCAATATATTTCGGATGTCCAAACACAGTTTATCAGCCAAAAAGATATATTTATGCTCAATTCCATAACTGCTTTTTTGAGTACTAATTTCGATTTTTAAGCGAAAAATGACCATTTTTAGCCGCCCTTCCCAGACACACTATGTACACAGTGTAGCCAGATGACCTCCCCAACGATTCCACTATTGAGAATCCAGATCGATTTTACCCGCAAAAGGAGCTGTCCGATCAAGTGAAAGTCACTGCTTGGGGCGAGCCGAAGAAATCGCTCTCTCGATTACTTTTCCAAATAGTTGTGCTAAAAACCACTCACATGACATTAGTACACCTTAATGCAAATATTTATTACCATAAGACGCGAATCCGCGACAATGACTTTTTCGACCAATGACCCGGGGTTCATGCCTCAAAAGTGACTTATGACCATGAACCCGGGGTCATGGTCCGAAGTGGACCGAAAAAGTCATGATGGAGAAATATCAAGTACTCTACACCAATACATGCTACAGTAACCACATAATATAATGTTCCCCGAAAAGCCGAAATCCGATAGGCGTGGGGCTTGGAAAATTGTTCTTTGCAGAATTTCTCACTAAAAACTCATTTCTCAGCCCAACGCCTGTCGGATTACTGAATTTCTGGGTACGTAATATCATGCTGTTACTGTAGCATACGCTTAGGATTCCCTGGCTATTTTCGAGAATAATAGAAAACAGACCTGCAGCACTCATCCCTCTCACGTTGGATTCTCGGGCAGACTTGGCTGCAGGCACTCACGAATCCATCGGCATCTGATAATTGGTTGTGTGATGAACGCACTCATTTTCGAAATATGTATATTGCAATCACATATCCCTATAACCGCCGATATTTCTGATCTTCATGTTGAGCTAGAGCAACGTACCGACATACACTGCAACGAAGGTGAGAAGGAGAAGGAAGGCGAGAATCTTGACTGACATCTGCAACAGAAATGATAACAACGTCGAACTTTAGCCAACGGTAATTTCGAGTGGGAAGCACAATTATGAACGATAATGCTTGGAATGAAATCTTATAAACGAAGAGAGGAAATACCAGAAATGATGTGGATGAACGCTGTGATCTAATTCTTTTAAACCCAGCATTCGGATTATTTCTCCCTTCAAATCGGTATAAACGTGCAAGATTATTCAAATTTTTGTGCACAATTGTTTACCAAAATTCACGAATCTGTCGATTTCGTGGACATTCGTGAAGGATTATTCAGATTCGGCGTTGGTTGTTTGTCTATTGACGATAATCTGCAATCCGTTTACAGTTTGCTCGGGAAAAGGAGCGTGAATTGGTGCCTGTCACGTTTTCAGAGATAAGAGAAACTCTTGATTGTTGACTTGCTCTCACTATGTAGCGATTTTTTATGACGAGAAAAAATATTTAAAAAAGGCTTCAGGCGATTCTAAAAACTGCTTGATAAAACGAATTGTTTTGCAATGCTAGTGGAAACTTGTATTCCCGGTTATTGAGAATGCAAGGTCCGGATCGATCAGTATATTGCACGATGGGCAAATGGATGTTGCTTTATCCGTGGTTCAGTGTAGGTCAACGACCGTTCAGTGGTAATGGTTTATCATAGAAGTGAGAAGAGCCGACGGCTCAGGGAAAGAGAGAGAGAGATAAGAGAAGGAGATCACTATCGGTTCTAGCCGATACAGTTGCCGCAATATCGACAACGGAATGTTGTACAATGCGTTGGCACTAACTGTGGAGAGACCTTGACCCTCAACCCTCACACAATATATGTATTGTCGCAGTCAATAAATTATCATTCCACCGGACACAACATCTCATTTTTATTTCATTTTTATGAACAGCTCGCTCATCAAGCATGATTCATGCTCTGATCACTTTCCTCTTTCGATCGGAGGTTCTTGCGGTGCACCAGTGTGTCGTTAATAGCGGAGACAAGTGACGTGTAGCAACGACAAAGTGTGTGTGGAGTAGCGATCGTGCTCTCTCCACAGCAATTAAGATCAATGCTACGAAGAATGAATACGGTCGAGAGATTTGTTTTCTCATCCCAACAGGTTCGATTTCAGCAATACCAACGATCTCTCGTGCTTGGAGTGAATAACTAGCGCGTGAAAGTGAGAGAGAAAGTGGGTGGAGTAGGCGTCGGTAATAGTGATAGTATTGGTAACGAAGCAACGCAGTTAAGCAAGTATTGAAGCATGCAACTCTAAAGAGTGTTTGAAAATAACGGAGTCTTTTTTCCTAAATTCTGATTAGCACTGCTTGAGTTGAGAGGAATACGAACCGCTCGAAATGAGGAAGATATGTAGCGCACTCTCCAGCATGTTTCGTGTAGGGTACACCTTTTTTCCAACGATTACTACTTTGCGAGTTTCGAACACAAGTGCTTTAGGTTCTGGTCCATCATTTAGCATCGACAACCAGAAGCGCCACTTCATAAATAAAATATTTCCGAGATACTATTCTCTAGTCGCATTGATTATGAGGCGATCCTTTTGTTCGTGTCATTTGAAAGATTGTGGTTTTCTAAGTTTAGGTCACAGAAATAAGATAGAATGATCACTTAGAGTCGCCAACTCAAAAGGGAAAGTGATTCGAATCCCATCCACTTTAGTTATCAAGTTTCTCTTACATAGCTCTTACATTATTGCAGTTTCATTATTTTTTCGTTAAAAAAAGATTCTTCGTAATTATGAAACAACCTGTACCCTCCCATAATTGTGCCCTCAATCCCGACGTTGTGCAGTGGTGTTTGGGGAGGAGCTGCGCGCTCACTCATTGACCTCTGGTCTCACCGACGCTGTGGGTACAGCGGAAGATCAACGGTGGAGGATGGGAAAGAGGCCATGTGCTCCTCCCTTAATGGGCTTGTCGAATTGTTTGTGCTAAAACCTGGTATCATTTTCTGCTGACACAACCTCGCTGTATTCGTCGGTTTGGACTGCTCTAAAATTAGGCAATCTCTAACTTTAAAGTTCGGCCAGTGGGTATGCTTGAAGATCATGCATGCAGACGATAACGGGTGGGTGGGAATTGGGATCTTATAACTCATTTTCAGTGAGAGAGGGTTGAGAAGTGAGATGACATTGAGAGGTTCATACGTGTTTTTTATTGACTGTTTTTTGGGCGCTTGTTAGAGGATAGCTCTAGACTTTCGAAGTTGTTCGTGGAAATTATCCAAATTCATAATGCAATCTTCTTGATCGGGAGACTTTCTTGGCGGTAGCTATTTGAGACGATAGGAATTTCATGGGCTTTCTCATGTTCTTCTTGATTCCAAGTGGGCGATATTCGTCGGCTTAAGGATTCTCCAAACTAGGGTTGGAGCGCAAGTATGACGAAAATGGTCGTGCATTTTTGCAGTAGAGTCTCAGTTTCAACTCGCAAATGAGCGCTGCTCGAACGAGGAGAACGAGCGAACCGTCTTTCGACGCACAAACGAAGGAAGATGTGAGACCGGCTCATCTCACTGTGCAGGTGCAACAATTTCGGATATCTCATTTTCCAGCTTCTCCTCTAAAAGCTGTTGATGCCAAAAGCCAGATAACTTTTGCTGCCACTTGTTATCATGCTAATAGCGTGCACTGTTCAGGGCCTTTCCTCCATCCGAAAGAACTCGACCAAATCGAATGCGAAAACTTCGGTGCCAGATGACGTGATGCCCGAGCAACCGGAGGAGTACTTGTAAATATTCTTTCTCACTTTTATTGCAAACTGTTTTGTAGTAAAAAGTGAAATAATTACTGAAATAGGAAAAACGATGTGCGAATTTCAGGCGATATCTGTCCAACCTCTCAACCGTAACCGTTGCAAAGAACGGCCGCGAGTTCAGGGATGTGCCAGCGTATCTGCAGCAGGTATTTCATTGTGACCGAGGAATCTGATCGGCCGTTCTAGAATTGAAACTAGAAAATATATGCTTCAACGAGCTTCCTCAGTAGTAGAAAGGATGATCACCGTTAGATGAGAACCGACAAAAATGCGTTTTGCTCCGTTTTGTCTATAGAATACTTTGAGAAAATACAACGATTTTGTTGGACCTAGTAAGTACCACAATTCTGATTATTTTCAAACTCGCTCTTTTTTAGTTTGAAATGTCGCGCCGTGGCACGATCACCACGTCGATGAGTCAGCCCGTCCGACGACGAATTTCCGTCCAAGACCCGGCACAATTGCCGCGGATACTGGAGGACGAGACGCCCCGGAAAGCGCAGAGTAGTGAGAGTTTTTTCAACTGATTGTCCGG
Organism: Pristionchus arcanus; assembly: GCA_900490705.1. Taxonomy (NCBI): domain Eukaryota; kingdom Metazoa; phylum Nematoda; class Chromadorea; order Rhabditida; family Neodiplogasteridae; genus Pristionchus; species Pristionchus arcanus. The sequence continues at coordinate 72,386 of LS485884.1, forward strand.
CGTGTGGATTCGAAGCCAAACGGGCAGCCATACTCGCGACCAGAGATGGTGAAGGAAGCAAGGAAGGATTGAGATCTATTTTTACACTATTTGGACGGATAAGACGCGCATAATAATGATTCTGCTTTCAGGAATCAAGCGAGCCGCAGTCGCCGTTCTGTCCCGGCATCGAATGGTCGGCCTACGGTAAGGCTCAGAGCTCGAAGACTCAGAGTTCGAAGAAATCTGGGAACAAATGCATTTCCTTGGGGACGGCCGTCCCATACACTTTTAGGAAAATTTGTGATAGGAAAAAAAATAAATATATTGCACTGACAGGCACATTCTTCTGGCGCTCGCTCTTGCCGCGTATGCTGTGGCCGGAATGCTCATATTTCATGCGATCGAAGTTCCATTCGAGCGACAGGTTCGTTAAGCACACGATTTGAGCCCTCAGTAAATGCAGAATTTCTTTTGGATTGGACGAATTGTGTATAGTGATGGCGTAATACTTTTTTTTTGTAAAAAAGTAATAATAATGCAGATTAATGCGAATAAATGCGGTAGTATTTCAAAAACAAACAATGAAAAATGCATCTTTTCGCCACTTTGTTGTGGTTCATTTAGAAATGGGGGTGCACCCTGTACGAACCCAATGTGCGTCCGCGAATAGCCTCTGTAATAAAAATGCGAAAGACAGTCAATATCGCGTGTTTTATGCGCACGTGGGATGATGTTTCCCTGTAGAGAGCAACTCTCGGGCGAGCTAGAGAGAAATGAGGTGCTCCACGAGGATGCAAAACAAGTTTAATCGCCTCTTCCTCTCACTTGTTATCGCATCACTAAGAAAATGAGAAAGCATTGAGGAAATCACGCACTGAAGGGACCCGCTCTTAGTGAAGTAAATTTCAGGAAATCGTGTGCGACTTTGTTACCTACTCTGGTAGATGGTCTCTCAGTATTTTCCATCTTTCCAGAGTGTTATGGAAACCCGAGATGCGCTCAACGACGCCTTCAAAGTAATCGCTCATGATTTTGAAGTCGCCACGACTATTCCGAATGTGAATGCGACGCTCTTTCTAAAGGTTAGAGCATTAGATAGTATCCAGGCCTTATGAAAATAACCATCTTTTTTTTTGTTGGTAAAAACGCTTCCCGGTCAGAGTTTTTTTCTTGTGAAATCATAATGTACCCTCTTTCTCAGTACATTACCAGAAACAGGGTTGTGCAAAAAATTTCACTACCTCTCATTTCGCCATGCTCTCTCGCTCTTTCTGTCTGGCGAGAGAGTATTGCGAAATGAGAGGTCGAGAAATTTTTGCACACTTCTGACCAGAAAGAGAGAAGAAAGATTCTTACAGAAAGCCTACATCTCCCTACTCAAAATAGAGGGAAAGTACACAGGCTCTACCTTCTACAAACTTGAAGAGCGAGATGTGAGTATTCTAGCACTTTCTTCCGAATGAATGTATCTTAGCACCCTCCCCCAACCCATTGACAATGGAAATAATTGTAGAAACTTCATCTCTAAAATTTGCAGTTTACAGTTGAATTTAGAGCCGCCTCATATGTATCTTATAGTATCCTTCTCACTTACAGTATCCCTTGTGGACATGGACGTACGGTACTGCATATTTCTTTGCTTTCACACTCTACAGCACGGTCGGATACGGTACGTTTGATCGTTACGGTATACTTTATTGATCGTAAGCCCTTCTAATCGAATGATGAGAGAGCATGAAGATTTAGGAGAAAGGTTCGTGCTGAATCGGCCCGTTAAAAATAACGACCTTTCCGGGTACATACCGAATTTGCAACCCTAGCACCTCTTCCTATCCAGGTTCGATTGCTCCCTCCACCGAACTTGGCCGAATTGTGGTCATCTTCTACACTGCGATCGGCTTTCCCTTCGCTCTTGTGATCGTGAGAGACCTTGGCAGTGTGCTGCTCGTCTACATTACCAGGGCCTACGCGCAAGTCGTGCTCAAGATACGGTAAGCACTGGGTATTCCACCAGTCACGCATTACACAGATATACATGAACAGACGAACGATGCTATCCGTCTAGTCCGACATGCAATAAAAATCATTAACTGCCTTTACCTTTTGCATAGTAGATTAGAGTCGAGTGACCTGATGATTTGATCTTTGATCTTTTCAGACACGCCCGTGGCTTCGGGCGATCGTCGTCGCACGAGGGCATCCGACTGCCGATGAAGGTTGATTTATCGTTCCGATCTTTTTCCCCGATTCCGTCCGCACAAACTTGCGCTCGTTAGTGACGATATTCAGGTCGCCCTGCTCATGTCCTTCTGCTACATCATGCTCACAGCGCTGTGCGTGAAAGCTTACGACACGTGGCTCGGACCGGATCCGGTACGCGCTAGGGCCACAACTTCCGCATCCGGCAAGTGGGTCACGGATTTAGCGAATCTTTTCAGGGAATGGGCTTGTTCCACGCCTTCTACTTCTCGTTCCTCTCGTACGCAGCCGTCGGTCTGGGAGATCTGATGCCCGCTAACTATGGGGTGAGAATTGGAGCTCGAAGTAGGCCATATCTTCATGCGTGAATTTTCTTTTCAAATCGTTTATTACACTCGACTAGCATGATTTTCAAATCGTCTATTATACTACACCCAAATTATTTCTTTTCTATTTCTATTTATTTCTTCTATGTATTTCTATTTATTTCATTTCATTTCAGCACGCACCGCTCGTCGCCATCTTTCTGCTCTGCAGCATGCCGTTCATGCGCGTTATCAATAGGGTAATCAATATTTCGTTCCGCGCATTACATCCGATTCCACCTCTTCCATACTTGCGCTCGTTAGCACCGATATGCAGGTGCTGTACGTGGGCATCGAGCACCGCATGTTCGGCACGGTGGCGATCGTAGAGGATACGCTCGACCGATGTGCGCCTCTGGAGCGGGATGACGGACTGAATACGGTAGCAGGAATTGTGGAGGTGAGACAATGGTGCAATGGCAATAGTAAATAGTGTGAAAAAGTGTGATAAAATGGAAGAAGGCTGAGGAGAAGTTCACATGGGTAAAATGTTCACGATGACAAGAACGATTCAGAAGGATGATAGGAACAGTCTCTACGCACTTGATGAGGAGGAGCACAGCGAAGATGAGGAACAGAGGGAGGAGAATAGGTGACTTTTTTTAAAATTCAGCCTTCGTCTCTCCCCATTTTGCATGTTCTATCGACAATATGAGCGGCGAAAAAATATAGTGTGACAATTATTACGCAAAATAGTATTTGTAATCGTTGCAGAATTCACCACGAACTCCGGAATAACTTCACGGTGCATCCATCTTCGGCAAGCACTCTTCAGCATGCAAATGAGAACACTGAACAGACCAAATAGCAACATCGCTTGAGCGATATCATTTTTTTCAGATTTCGTATGCATCAATTGTTGCGCAGTGCGTGTGTTGTACTGTTCCTAAGAGTAAATGATAAATAATTCTGGAACAACTTTGCATCCATATTCTGCAATCGCAAGAAAGATATTTTCTAGAAGAAAATTTGACAGAATTTCATCGTGCTCCACCAATAGCACACATCTCATCACTGTTGTGTTCAAGCTCAAGGTTCAAGATAGAGCCATAAGTGGACTAGAATTCGACTGGCGAACTGCATCGCACGGATCATTTCCACCCATGTATGGCGAAATTCTCCTCTCTATCACGGAACATTCCGGCAAGCAACTGGTCGGTCAGCGCATGGATGTTGATCACTTTCTCCCTACTTCTCTGTGTAGCTTATCATTTCGAGGGATCTTGGGGTTGGTCTCCTTTTGCTCCATACAGTGCGAAAGAAATTCCGTGCAGCAGCGATAGAGTAAAGAGCAGACCGTTCCAAAATTAATTGAACTTGAAGACGGGATGAAAGATATTGTCCGTGTTAAAATTTGCCCCTTCACTCATTAGGAGATTATTTAGGAGAAAGTGGGTACTCGTTGATCTCTTCCGTTCTCACCGACTCGATAGGTGCGACGCAAGTGATTAATCAGAAAGGACGAGGATGGAAAACCGGCTGGCGCATCCGTTAACTGCTCGGGTCAATTTGTTTTTCGCCAATCAGGTAACATTTCCCGACGTGTTGTTCGGATGAAAAGATTTTTTCATTGATCTCGCTTCCCTTTACGAAATTGATCCTCATTTTTTGTTCTTTTAGTTTGAATATTAGTTCAAGGGCGTTGTGAAATGACCAATGCGTTAAATTTGTCACTTCCGCTTGATTGACGCTACTACACCATTGAATTGCCGGATATATGCCCCGCAAAGTGAGCGCCGCAGCCCGAACGAGGAGGACCAGTGAGCCGAGTTTGGACCCGGAAACGAAGGAAGATGTCGAACCCGCCCATCTTACCGTGCAGGTTCTGTGTAGTTTTATAAACAATGATATCTTCATTGTGCATGCGAAATGTGTGATCGTCTCACTTGTGAAAGTGAATCAATTAGTCATGATCAATTAGTCCGCATGATAAAGTCCAGTTTATTATCGGCACACGATCGGACCTGCAGGGAGCAAATAGTGAGAATCGATCCCGTTTTTTGGTAATGCGCAATTTTTCAGGGCCTTCCATCTCGTCGAAGAAAAGACTCGACTCTGTCGATCACGAGCTTCTCTAACCCTAACGCCCTGTCGACGCCCTCTCGAAAGACAACAAGAGCAGCGAAATGCTCCGTCGTGCCGGATGACGCGATGCAAGACAAGCCGGAGGACTACTTGTAAATAAATTCCTTAAAATGAGGCGAAACGGAATCAGATTTTACGGAATCATTGCAGGCGCTACCTGTCCAACCTCTCAACCGTCACCGTCACCAATAACGGGAGGGAGTTCCGGGACGTACCGGCGTATCTCCAGCAGGTTGCTAGGATTCACTGGCTGTCCGAATGCTCAGCTTGATGCATCTGACAATTTAGTTCGAAATGTCACGCCGAGGCACGAGCACAATCTCTCTGAGCCAACCCGTGCGTCGGCGAATGTCCATCCAAGAGCAAGGCCCACTACCGACGATTCCAGAGACGCCTAAGGAACCCTCGAACAGTGAGTACACGTGAACGAATGACCATCACTTTTGAGACTTTTTTTTGAACAGTTATGTTTCAGAAATCAAGCAAACCGTTTGTTCTGCACTTTCCCGGCATCGGGAAATCGGCTTTAGGTTGGTGTCGATCAAAAATATCCCTGTGAGGATCAAGAATCCGTCCCTTCATTCCCCCTACGCTTAGTGAACACAAAATGAAGAGATGAATCATGCATCCCCTCAACTCTATTAGCCTATTCGGACAACATATTCTACCTATTAAAAAAATTGAGCAACGATATTGGCAGGCACATTATTCTGGCACTCGCGCTCGCCGCATACGCTGTGGCCGGAATGTTCATATTCCATGCGATCGAAGTTCCGTTCGAACGGCAGGTTCGTCGGCAGATTTCCATTTCCCCTATATTTCGTGAGAATGAATTTTAAAAAAAAACAACAAAAATATAAATAGAAGAATAAAAAAATGGTGAGTGTGATGACATTCGTGTCGGAGGGGGGGGGGGAGGTCTTCCGGCGACGCTACCGTGAAAAAGGATCATGCGGCGTAATTAGACGGCATTAGATCGGATGAGTTCGGATGATAAGCTACTGGAAAAGAACAAAAATGGTTGGAGGAATGTAGTGGTTTAACAGTGTGACCTCAATCAAAAAAAGAAAGAAAACGAGAAAAAATTGTTCTCATCCAGTAGGTTATCATTCGATTGTTTTCATCCGACCTGGTGTCGCGTAGACACCTTCGCATCTTTCCACGCGTGCGCTCAATTCGCTGAGTATGGCGACAAGTAATCATTTGATCGTTACCCATTCTCATGAAGATCACAGGATACATAATTCTTCATTTGGAAAACCGTTGAAATAATGAAGGAAAATATGCCTCACTACTATAAATTGATCGTATTTCAGGACGTCGCCGCGAAGCGAGAAGCGCTCAACAACGCCTTCAATGTTCTCGCTCACGATTTCGAAATCGCCTCGAAGATTCCAAATGCTAACACGACGCTCCTTATGAAGGTTAGAGGCTCATTCAAGCACTTCTGAATATTGTCTCGCAATACGTCTTCTTTCAAATCCCGTTACACTCGTTTTAAAATTCTAGTCAATTTTGCTTAGAATCTGATATGAAATTCCATTAAACAAATCCATCTGAAAAACAATTCACTAAGATACTTACAGAAAGCTTATCTCACTCTCATCAAAATAGACGGCAAGTACACCGGCTCAACATTCTACAAGCTGGAAGAGCGAGATGTGAGTAGTAATGTTCCTTTTTTCGATAGTCAACAGTATCCTTGCATTCCTAGCTTCTGCATCTTACACTACCCTTATCGTTTGCAGTATCCACTGTGGACGTGGACGTACGGTACTGCATACTTTTTCGCATTCACACTGTACAGTACGGTCGGTTACGGTAAGTAGCATCGATTTGACCGTTTTTGTTTGTTACGATTAAGATTGTTGAGAAACAAGCCCTCAATCATGGTCGTTTGAGGAATGCACACTCGATTAGATTGGGGAAGCAACCTTATCCCCTTTTTCTTATGTTTCATTTAGGATCGATCGCTCCGTCCACCGAGTTGGGTCGACTTGTGGTCATTCCCTACACCGCTTTTGGCTTTCCCTGCGCACTCGTGATCGTTCGATACATTGGAAGTGCACTGCTGGTCTACATAACAAGAGCATACGCCAAACTCTTGCTCCAGATACGGTAATATATCACTCACGCATTATATTATTTGACCCCAACAGCTAGAACTTATTTGAATGTTCAGCTAGGCAAGGATTGGAATGGTATCATACAACATCATCATTTAGTGAGGTAAAGATAAGGGTAAAGGTGTATCCACGTCAAGCGATTTCACAGTTATAAGACAACGCTAGGTGGGACGCACAGACAAGGCCAGCTGGGATGTTATTATAAATTAGGGAGAGGCACACTGTATTATCGCTTTTATTTCTCCAGACAAGCTCGCGGATACGAGCCATCGTCCAACGAGGGTATCCGACTCCCATGCAAGGTTTGCGATTTACTTGTTCCGTTTATCCTCACACATTCCGGATCCGAACTTGCGCTCGTTAGCGCGGATATCATAATTTGAGGTCGCTTTTCTCATGTCCTTCGGCTGGGTCTTCTTCACAGCGCTGCTCGTGCGCGCGTACGATGCTTGGCTCGGACCGGATCCGGTGCGTACTTTATGGCCATTTAACGCATCCGTGAGCCGTATTCTTCGGTGAGTACGTCACGGATCCGCCAGATAATTCGTTGTTCGAGGCAGCTTGAAAATCCGCCAGAGTCGGAAAGATTATTCACGTGTGAGAAAAATGAGAAGAAGTGAATAGAGTTCATCTATGGGAAAGTTGGCACTTTCCTAGTTAGCCCATGACCCCGCCCTCTCTGGCGTCCGCCCACCAGTTGAAATCAAGTAGAAATGAGATTCCAAGTTGGAATCAAGTACAGTACCCCAGACTCATTCCCAAAAGTTGGAATCAAGCACGACGTCAGATCCGGCGCGTTCAGCACATACCTCGCCACATGAAACCATACCAATAATCGTGTTTTATCATTAAAAACGAAGGAAAACAAGTGAAAATAGGCGGAAACTAAGTGAAAGTGGGTAGAGCTAACGCGATTGCCGCACGGAATAGTTAAAATTGTTAATTACCAACGTATCATTTTAAACATGTGATTGCGACTTTTTCAGACGTTCAGTGTTTTCCACTCGTTCTACTTCTGCTTCCTCTCATACGCAGCCGTCGGGCTGGGCGATATCATGCCCACTAACTATGGGGTTTGTTATCTGGGTATTAATTTTTCGGTAAACCTCGGCACACCATTTGAATTCCCCTATTTTCAGTTTTTGCACAATATCTATGATACTGGTTAATCAGTCATTACATAAATAGCAACGTTTTTAGATTACCTAATCAGGAATCTAAATTTGGATTTTTGTGAAGATTGATAAACGGAAGTCGAGATGTATTGCAAAAATCTCACTTATTTATTTCCGCTTTCATTTTTCTCATTCCAGCACGCCCCATTGGTCGTCATTTTTATCATGTGCTGCATGCCCTTCATGCGCGTCATCAACCGGGTAATTTTTATCACTTCCGCGCATTCCTCCCGGTACCGCCCTCCAGACTTGCGCTCGTTAGCAACGATTCCTATCAGATTCTGTACGTGGGCATCGAGCACCGCATATTCGGCTCGGTATCGATCGTGGAAGATGCGCTTGATCGTTTTGCGCCTGAGGACCAGCGAGACGGAGTGAATACGGTTTCGGGAATAGTGGAGGTAAGTGTGCACTAAATGGATCGCATAAATGTGTAATCCTTTACTATTCTCGAGTATAAAAGAATATAAATAATCGAGTTTAAATATAGCATTCCCAAAACATTCAGAACGGAGGGAACAGTCTCTCCACACTCGACGAGGACTATAGTGAGGATGAAGACTCGGAGGAGCGAGAGGAGCATCGGTAGGTAGCCTTTACACGCACTTTCGCACTATTTCACACGAATATTTTCCATGCATGGACGCCTGTTAAAGAAGGAGTCCCACTAATCGAGGTGAAAAGTGTCACACGGAAGAACCAGGATTGTCTCTCTGTCATTTTGCCAGAAATAACTGTGCTTTGAAAGTAGCAACCAATTTTGGATGCGACAGAAAAAAAATTGCATTATTTATTTCAGAATTCACGACGAGCTCAGGAACAATTTCACGGTTCACCCATTGGCAACATCTACCCCTCATATTCCTCCTCAAAACGAAAATTCGACAGCCGAACAGGCGAAATAGTCGACAGATCGCTTGCATAAAATCATGAACGTTCAGCTATTGTTTCGATCATTTATTGATCAATACGAGTTTCATTGCTTCATCTAAAACAATAAAGAATTGGAGCAAAATTCTGTGAGCAATACTTGCTATTCTATTCGTTCTTCATTCGTTCATCTTGCTCAAGTTTTGCCCCAAACGGAAAAGGAAATAGTGAGAGCTCAACAGTTGCCGCTCATCCACCGATGCTGTTGATGTACACGGTCGACTGGTTAAGCGCCTCCACATGCACTGTACGGGCGCGATAGCATCGAAGTATACGAGCCAACTCCCTTCTGTAGTCAGACATGGAGAGGATGACGGCGAGGGTGTCTGGAGTGGAAATGATTGACTTTTTTTAAAACAAACAACACGATTTTTCACAGGAAAACCCCCCTTCAATGGAGGCACGAGCTATGAATGAAACGGCAAGCGATTTTCTTCACTAGTCAGGCCTTTTCCAGGGCTTTGAAACCTGATTCTTCATCATGACAGTGCTAATGAGTAGTAGTTACCAAGCGGGAGAAAGGACGAGATGAGCAGTGGCGTTGCGCGGGCCATCCAGTAGGAGTCGATACGGAGCAAGGGCATGAAGATCATGAGACCGCAAGGAGAGTAGAGACAGATCAGGGGAATTACGGTCTGAAAAGTGTTTCTTTCTATTATAGTCCGTTTGCACTTGATCACGTCGTTCCTGTCAAAATTTCAGTTCTCAAAGTCTTTCGTTTTCTATGCGTTTCTAGGCAAATCTTTCCTGTATTCGAATGCGCATTATTTATGGCAATGCGTCTAAAGAAAGGCGAGTCTTCTGTAAATAATTATCCACGATCTGAGATGTATTTATTCGCAGATCTTTAATTCTCATTTCTCGTCGCATAAAAATAATTAGCTAATCTTTACCTGCAAACACAGCGTAATGAACAACTGTCGTTGCAGTCGAATAGACGTCTTCGAGATGAGCTAAGAGAATTTATGAGACACTATCTGAGAGAGCTCACCTACCACCGTACAGTGAAAAATAGAATATTCTGAAAAAAATGCTTTAGGGGTAACTTTTCGCGTAGAACTCGAAAATCGACCTTAAAAAGTCGTATCTCTAAAACTAAAATTCCTATGTGTGACTTCATGGTGAGAGGGGTGCAATACAAATTTCTTTGTGAGGCTTTGAGTCATCGAAAAACGTATAAAATCTTACAGATAATAAAAAAATAAAATTTTTCAAAAAAATTTTTTTCGAAAAAAGTCCCTGAAAAAAAATGTATTCAACTTTTTGAACACAAATATTTTTTCCTGAAAAAAAATTGAATTACGGAGCACTTTTAAGTGCGATTTTCGGATTCCCCGTAAAAAGTTACATAAATGGTAATTTTTTTCAGAATTTTAACTATCCCCCTTTTTGCTCACTCTTAACTTCAATGGTTACGGTAGCATGATTTTTCCCTTATTAGGCGACCTGCCTGCTTGCAATCAATGAAATTTCCGAGGGAAATGGCTCAAACAATATCAAAACGACATATTACGAATATTTATCACCATTGGAAACAATTCCGCAACCATCATTTTTTCGGACCCTGACCCGGGGTTCATGCCTCGAAAGTGATCCAACGCCATGAACACGGGTTCACGGTTCAAAAGTGACATGAATAGTCATGTTCGAGAAACTTCAATTGCTCTATGCCGATATGTTACCTAGTCTCCAAGAAAATTTCCACCACCCGAAATACCGTAATTCGATTATCGCAAATTGATTTATTAAAATAAATATCTAATTTTTCATTTTAAAAATCAGTTCTCGATTTCGCAGCTTCGGATTACGGTATTTTCGGTGGTGAAAATTTTCTTAGAGACTAGGTAACATATCGGCATATAGCAATT
>LS485884.1:83496-120912 GCA_900490705.1 Pristionchus arcanus
GTGCTCCGTAATTCAATTTTTTTTCAGGAAAAAATATTTTTGCTCAAAAAGTTGAATAACTTTTTTTTCAGGGACTTTTTTGAAAAAAAATTTTTTTGAAAATTTTTATTTTCTTATTATTTTTAAGATTTTATACGTTTTTCGATGACTCACAGCCCCACAAAAAACTTTGTATGGCACCCCTCTCACCATGAAGTCACCCATAGGAATTTTAGTTTTAGAGATACGACTTTTTAAGGTCGATTTTCGAGTTCTACGCGAAAAGTTACCCCTAGGGCATTTTTTTCAGAATATTCTATTTTTCACTGTACGGTTCATAGTTAATTTAGGTCAGTTCTCTCAGACATTGTCTCTAATATGTGAATTTCTTCTGTTTCTACAGCACAATATTAATTCAAAGTATAGAAGAATGGCACGAATATGGAGAGGAAGAGAATGAGATTGTTAGAAAAGAGATGAGTCCGAAATACCGACCTTTGAAACGCGCAGTTGATGGACGATATTGGCAGTAGCGTAGACCATGAATCCGAAACAGACGGACATCACCGATCCGAGCACCATGTTAGCGTAGAGGGGCGTGGGATTGAGCGAACCATCTTCCTGTAGCGATAATATATTTCGAGATGCTGCCAATAATCATGACAGATATTAGTTGCGTTAGAAAGCTCCGCAAAAAGGACGGCTATTACTTCGCTAAACCTACTGTTCTTTCTCTTCATCTCAAGTCATTGAACGAGATGGCCGCTCCTAGATTATTCTTCGAAGCAGTATTATGTGCAAGACTCACCAGATAGTAGTCGCCCATGATCATGACATGCGTCGTCGTGTCAACACCGAAATCGGTCATGGTGCTCTCTCGGAGGCGTAGTCTTCCGGATGCTGTGGGCGGATAGAGGAAATAAACTGCGGAGAACCTGCAACAGGAGGCCTTGTTCGAGTCTGGGAAAAAAAGGGAAATGTTCAATTTGGAAATCGGAAGGTCTGCATTTGCAATTGATACTGGGAAAACCACAATACTTACGCAAATACTTTGATGAAGACTCACCAAACGACCGTCTCCGTGAGGGCTATTAGAACCAGGAGAATGATGAATAGCGGCTTCGAGAAGTATTCTACTCGATGAGGTCTGCGAAAGAGTCTTGGTATCTCTCAATTGGAAAAAAACTAACGATTTGATTGCCCACATCCGATAAAGGAAACTGTAGTCGATCATCACAAAGGTTAGATTGTATACGGCTAGGTATAAGCACAGAGTTTTCTGAAAATTTTTTTGTAATTAGAAAAAAAGAGGCAATTCGGAAAAGAACAGAATATTACTTCGGTAATATTGTACGGACTCGTTGGAACCATGCAGAAGAGGCCCAGGACCGTGAGCATTCTCTACAATATTTTTTTGATATGTATATTTCGGAATCAATAAACCTCTTGGATGAACATCTGAAACGTGTTGTAGGTAGCGTCGACCACGAGCATGATTATCTAATTGTAAATGGATTTATTATTTTCAAAATGGCAATACATGATGCTATTCTGCTCCCAAGGGAATCAGCAGTAAGTACATGTGAAACGGAAAACGTGATCGTGATCAAACGGATAAAATTTGTTTCAATGTGCTACTTCGAAAATCCGATTTGTTTTTTTCCAATTTACATTTTCTCACCTGAAGATATCGATACGTTCCTAGGTTCTCCCTCGTGCGGAACAGCAGACAGAACAAAAGAAATGAAAAGAATGTGATACCGCAACCTGAACCAACATTTTAGAAAAATAATCTGAATTTCAGAAACGTTCTCATTATTTCAATGGAAAAGTGAGGACAACAAAACCCACCATAATTAACGTACTCCACGACGTGAACGAGAGCCGCGTAGAACATTGACATTATTCGTCGTCTCTGTTATGGATTATTCCTGCCTCTTATAACGTCTCCGGATATCACTAATAATGTGTCTTAGTTGTTTGGCACAGACAGGGCAGCCGATGCGTAGCTAAAGAAGTAGAGATCTTAGAATCGAAGAAGAGAAAGAATAGGCGTGATTCAAGTCTGAGTTCGAAATCGTCTTTCCATTTCACGCGCTATCTCACTTCATTTGAAAAATGAATACACGATTATCCGTATTTTAAATTTTAATTTTTTTTCGCGCAAAGACAGCAATAGTGAAGATTTATGAGCGGAAAAGTACGATAATGAGCAATATTATGGTGACAGCTTCTGTTCTCGTGAAAACATCGGACCGACCAGAGCGATCTCCTTTTCTCATAACCTTTCCTACGACACAAAAAAGGGACACTGGTGACGAGTCAGGCGACAAAGTAGATGAATAAGAGGTATACTTAAAGTAGTAAAGAGAAATTAATAAAGGAGCTAGAAATGTTGATGCTGACATGAGCCACATGGTCTACGAGCAGCCTGGAAATAGGAATGCGCATGCACTTTTCGCTTCAATCACACGACAGTGCGCATGCGCTTACGGTCATAACTGTATCGCTAAAAGTCACCCGACGAGGTGGGTCTGTCTATGGAAACGAACGGAGGCGTTGTCTGAACTATTGATCTTCCGTAACTCTTTTCTTTGTATTCGATTCACTTTTTGAACTTTTTCAGGTATCAAGGACACAATCACGAAAGTTCAAAAACGTAAAGCAATGTCTGCTCAGAATGTTGACGACACTTGATGATCTTCGTGTCTGCATATTTCGGAAGGAAAACTAAGGGTTGAATTTTTATTTTTATGAGAAGCCCAAATTTTCAGAAAATAAAAGCATTGGTACGATGAGCCAGACCTGACCTCGTTTCTGTACATATCTGCATTGGTCCGTCAAGAGTAGAGATGGGAAAGGAAGAACAAAAGGAAGAGAAACCGCGCCGCGCGTCGACGAATGAGAGGGAAAGGAAGAGGAGGGAGAGGGATTAACTCTTATGGAAGAGTGACTCTTATGGCAGAGTTATGGCAGAGTGAAGGGGCAAATGGAAGAGTAGATCTCGGATGTGTGGGTTTTTAGAGACGGATTTTCAGAGTTTCTACATAAAGTCTGCATTGCTAGGTCAGGGTACTGTAGTCTGTGGTTCCCAGTGATCCACAGTACCCAACGATTACAGTACCCTGTAGTCCAGAGGGGTACTGATGAAGAGGGGTACTGGGTCAGAGGGGTACTGGGGCAGAGGGGTACTGGGGCAGAGGGGTACTGATGAAGAGGGAGACTGACGAGGGGAGGATCCTCAAATCCGAGAGGGTACTGGGGCAGAGGGGTACTGATGAAGAGGGAGACTGACGAGGGGAGGATCCTCAGATCCGAGAGGGTACTGGGGCAGAGGGGTACTGGGGTAGAGGGGTACTGATGAAGAGGGAGACTGACGGGGGGAGGATCCTCAGATCCGAGAGGGTACTGGGGCTGAGGGATACTGATGAAGAGGGAGACTGGCGAGGGGAGGATCCTCCGATCCTAGAGAGCACTGGGGAAGAGGGGGGAGACTGGCGACAGAGAGGTAAGGAGACTTCCGATGCGAAGACGAGCAGACTAGAGACGAGAGACGACTGATGCCTCCCCCCCAAACCGGTTCCCTTATATACCGACCAGCTGATCTACTAGGACGCATCCGAGTAGATCACCTGGTCGGTATATAAGGGAGGAGGATTGGGAGGGAGGCATCAGTCGTCTCTCGTCTCTAGTCTGCTCGCCTTCAACTGCCTCTCTTCGATGCTCTTCAATGCTCTTCGATGCTCTTCGCCGTGCCCCCTTCCCTCACCTACTCCCTCGAGCTGGACCCCTCCCTATCCCCTCTCCCCTCTTCCCACCCTGCTCCCAAATCCCGTCCCTGGACCCTGCCCTCATCTTGCTCGGGTCTACCATGAACTGAATTGGTACTCGGTGCATTTTGATCTGGGCTTGGTTCTCTGCCCCCCCCTCCAACTCTCCAACCTGTACTCGAGTTGACCCATATCCACAGAAACCTGGTTTGATCACAGTCGTAGTTGATCGCCAGGATTTTTGAGGGTGTGGGTCTCTCGAGCCATTCCCCCTTCCCTATTGCCTCTCGTCTCACCTATGGTCAGTCCTGCCCTCGATTCTTCGGAAGAAGGGGTGGGGTGCTCTGTCCCCCGCGGACTGACCTATCTTTGATCTCATTGATCATTGAAGGAGAATGGTTGAGGTTGAGGCCGAGAGAATGTCTAGAGTAGAAATAATAGTAATAGCATTAGTAATAGTAATAATAACAGTAATAGTAACAGTAAGTAGTAGAATAGAAATAGCAATAAGTAGTAATAGTATAATAATAAGAAATAATAATAGTGATAATAATAAAAGTGATGATAATAATAGAATAACAATAATTTAAAAATTGAATTGTACCAAAAGTATGAGTACCATTATGAAATAGAAGCATACTGCTGAACAAGCCAGTCTTTAATCTGATCAAAAATCCGCACAACAGCCTTTGAAAAAAAAAAGTTGGAAAAGTCCAAAGAGCACAGAGCATCTTGAATTTCAGATGCCGAATTCAATAAGCTGGCTGGCCCACCGGTGCCCTATCAACCTTTACCAGCTCCTTTGACTGGCCACCCTTCCGAGTGTGACTTGTTGATCAGTGTCGAGCAAGGGGGTCTAAATAAATTTTGTTCTGAGTGATTGTGCTAGTTATTTCTGAGTAGAGATGAGAAAGGAAGAGCAAAAGGAAGAGAAACCACTCTTATGGCAGAGTGGCCATTCCGTCTCACTCTTCCATAAGCGCTCGGTGCGATTTGCATCAATTCGAAACTCTTCCCTCTTCCTTTCCCATCTCTAGTCAAGAGTTGATTTCCCAAACAGAACAAGCATTTGCACCAAGCCATCTAGCCATCAAAACTATCTTGATTCCCTGATCCGTGAAATAGTTTGCGAAATTAAGAGGTCATTTCTTCTACAGCCATCCCTTGCAGAGAAGCACATTCTGTCAGCTTCGATCGTTACTTTGTTCGTTTACCCTTTTCATGTGAGCACTTCTGGTCTCTGAACACTAGGTCGGATGATGGTATTCGAGTGTACAAATTTAAGTTATAGTTCAAAAATATATGCTGGGTATGCCACATTTTAATTTGTAAGAAAAATGACAATAATGGGGGTGATTCTACAATAAATGAAGAGGGTGTGGGGTAGAGTGCCTGAACATCTGAGACAACTTTTGAGTTTCCGGATAATCAAACAGTTCCTTCTTTCTTCGTATGGCTCACAACACATCGCACGTTCCAGAAAACGGACCAGAAAACCAACCAAAGGAGCAATGAGCTAGCGGGCCTACGTGAGCCTAGAGAGTAGTCTGTTTCGCTCGGCTTCCGGGTCAGCTAAAGCCTCATTGGTTATTTCCAATCGTCTGCGGCACCAGTATTTTTTAAAATTTAGTAATGCATAACATATGTATCCAGTGTGCTGATTGGAAAATATATTTATCGTTACGCGTTTTCTTCGTGAGGACACCGCACCCGCCTTCAACGGAACTCCATTCGGAACTAGCATTTGGGTGTCTATGAGAATATCAGGACACGATCCGTATAGTCTCGTACACCTTGTGATCCTATAATTTGAATATTCAGACGCTCACATACCATGCATTGTTCAAGAACTATGTGTTATGGGTAGAGAAGCTGAAGGAAGTGCCATTTCACGTTTTTTCGAAATCTTTGAGCGGTCGTAGTGAGCGAATGAGTATGGAAAAGTATGCAAGTGTTGATTCCTAACGATGCCAAAACTATTCAAGAACACATCCCACTTTTGAACGGGGTCAAAATATATACATCCTCCCTTGTTGTGGATGTGGTGTAGTGGTCTATGGCGCCCTCCCATTCCATTCCACTCGGGTTCGATTCCCGGCCGCGACACCGCTCTCCGCCCCACCAAGGCGCCCGAAAGGGAAATTGGGAGTGACTAGATCACGCGGTAAAGTAGGTCCGAAGAATAGATTGGGCCCTACGGACTGAATTGGCCTTTAAAATAGTCACTGGCCTAGCAGTGGGCTCCCGCAGGACGAAAGTGCCTTGAGTACGGGGTGAACCTTTACCTTTATAGTTATTCAAAAACACTTCCCTCCAACTCGGTGTTTTTCACCATTTTTCCTATTATTGATTCTAATATGCAAATGAGGTGTTCCATTGCTTGGCTCATATTTTTCACTTGATGGTAACCAACACCTGAACATATTCCATAGTCAAACACCTTCGTTTTTGTCATCCCCGATTTACCATGACCTTTCTTAATTTTTGTGAACACTTCCTTCAGCCACTCTAGTTATGGGCACTGCTTCCTGAAAGCTGCTGACAGAACTGAAAGTTGATACAAATCATATTGAGACCAAACTATCGCTCTATTGCATGCGTGCTCAGCTGGATACACAATGCGCCCACTTCGCAAATTCGATCAAGCACGATAGCCAGGGACTAAACATGAAGCAAAATTCGCCTAGAATGTATTCCGAATTTCCTTGTTTTGAAATCATTTCATTATTTTTTCTGTAAGAAGCTCTCCTACTTGCTATAATGGCATTTCTTTTATGTACCTCTATAATTTTCCTAATGTCAACTAGACTCAATTCAAGGGAGCACCGAGATCATCGTAACGCGCTGCTCTACGTGACTTCACAAGTTTGCTCAGTGCATCATTGTCCATTCCAAGAAAGAATCAGTGGAGGAGGGGGCGAGGAGAGATCACTATGAATCCTACAAATGCCCTTGGAAACATGGGCACAGACATTTTGAGATGAAGTCCCTCTGGACCATTTTGTTTGCTGTTCATAACGGTGAGCATCTACGGCCTCATGAATTTTTAAACTTGAGCATTTCCAGTGTACACTCTCTGCGTGCTACCCCAGAAACTTGATGCTAAATCGATATCAAAATTCCGGCAGGTCCCATTCTCGGAAACGATAAACGACGGTTTGGTGAAAAGTAAAAGTAAAAATTTATAAATTCATTGTTTGAGATCGAGCGCTGATCGATTGTTCCTGGATCGGAGCTGTGAGTTCTAACACATTTGTTATTTCTAAAATGACCGTTTGAGAAACTTGATCCTGCGAGCTCAATTTTCCTATTTGGAGGATCTCTTTTCTGTGAAAATGCAACTGGAAGGTAAGCTAAATAAATTTTTTAATTGATTATAAGAGAATTGTGAGTGAATCAAGCTTGTGGAAATAGTCCTACAAGATGAATTTTCAGGTGGATATCTGATGCAGGCTACCAGGCTCCTCCTATTGTGAGAATAGATTAAAAAATATAAGAGACATTCTGTGGTGTTACAAAGTTAACGCACTGCTACATTTTCAGGCATTTTTGTAAACTTATATCCACAATTTCAGATGAGCTGCCTGCGCTCCAAAGTGTCATTTTACGCGTGGCCAGGTGAACTTTCCTGGATATTCGTATAAGTTTAGACTTTAGCATTAAAAGAGATCTCAAGAGCGAAGAAACATGAGGAAATGATAATTTTCAGAATACTGCAATCTCTTCGATGTACAGGATACAGGATCGACTCAAATGCTCTACCTCTTCCAGGGCAGGTTTGTGAAATTATCACTAACAATTCAGCAAATGTCTCTTCATTTCAAATGTTCCCGGATTCACAGATCGAACAACTCATTAATATTTCAAAACTACTAGAAACAATAATACTAGATAATTAAAGTTGCTATTAAGTTGACAACCGCTGCATATTGCAGGGAAAACTATTGCCCTCCTGATACTATATTACAACTCGAGGACGGAACTGATCTAACTGCATTTCGTTGTATGGGAAAAGGTGACTCTAATTGACTCCCATTGCTAAAGTTATTATGGATCAGGAGCAAACTTTCGCGCGACATTCGCAAACGGAACATCGACCGATATCTACACTCCAATGACAAGATGCGCGAAGGGATAAACTGTATGAACCACACATTGTGAACAATAAATGAATAGCAAATGTCTGTTATTTCTTCTGTATCATTGTTTTTTTTAGAGATTTGCTGTATTGTCTCTGTATCAAAACAACAAGCCAGCAATCCATATAATTTGTACATTTTTAATATATTAATATATTTCGAATGTAAACATCAGAATACACTTCTTTTACTGTATCAGTCTGTTTTGAGCATGCATTGTCCGAGCGATGCGTCCGTTTGAAGTCGAATTTGCCACTCTTCTACCTCTGCAATCTCAGGTACGAGGGATCACTGACAATGAGAGCAAGGCAAGTGAGCTTCAACCCACTCGTTCGTCTGATAATTGTCAATCAGCAGGGTAAAACACACCTGCTATTCCTTGAACACTCGGGCATGTAGGAATTGTTATCGCACGCGACCCAGATGCATGATCAAAAATTACAGTAGGTAGATTACAGTAGGTTCTCATCACAAAGCCCCTTTCCAGGTTTTTACTGTATCGTTGAATATTCTGAACGTTTATTAGCGGCTTCCCATAGTTATTTGTTCCTGACCTCCTTTTCGCGCCAAGCCAAATATACGATAAATATCCAAATGTACGATAAAAGTGTAGGAGTGTACAAGATCTCTAATTGTTACTTTCGAGTCCACCTAAAGACCAATTCACAGACTTCCAAGTTGGCTTACCATGTAATTACTTCCCCCGAAAGTGTCGCTTCGGTAATTGAGCTCCAGTTCTCACGCACCAACTGTTTTCGCCACCTATCGTCCAAATAAATCAAGTTATCCTATCACAAATTGTTCATACAACCTCATTTTTCTGTAATTGTCTAAACAGTACTTGAATATGACCTTGTTTTCACAATAGTAGTTCTGCGATTCAACACTGTATTTCGATCTGAAGCTGCGTGGATATTCGCGTTTATTCGCGAGACTAAAATCAATTTGTCTCAAATGCCCATCTTTCTTCCACTGGACACGCAGGATCGCGTCTTCCTCTATCTCCGAATCATAATATGTGTCTCTGCCATCCTTCACATAATCGCCCTGCTCTGTCTGCTCAAGCAGACTCCTCCGAATCAAGCAACCATCCGCAAATATCTCATCTATATACAGGTACTCACCACAAACAGAATAAGCGCCAATCAGAGAATGAATGTCAGAGCTCATCCGAAGCCGGTATTTAGCCAGCATAGCCGTGATATCGATTGAAATTCCAATATTTCGTAGGAGAAGCACGGTGCTATACATGGTTCCAATTAAAGTTTCTCCAGGTTCTGCTCGTCCTCACTGATTTCCACATGGGCATTCTCTTCGAGCCGATCCCTCTCTTTCCCGTGCTCTCGGGATACTGCATCGGCGTGGCCTGCCATTTCGGAGTGCCCGTGCAAGTCGAAACGGTCAGTGTACAAATGCCCATCTTTCTTCCACTGGACACGCAGGATCGCGTCTTCCTCTATCTCCGAATCATAATATGTGTCTCTGCCATCCTTCACATAATCGCTCTTCTCTGTCTGATCAAGCAGACCCCGCCAAACCAAGCGACCGTCCGAAAGTATCTCATCTACATTCAGGTAATTAGATGCGGACACTTGCAGATTGACAAAATAGATAGTGGTAGTTATCGTGAGGTTTTCCACGCGTAGCTGATCTTCGCGGAATGTTCGATGAGAGGTAAAGACTAGGGCTGGCAAGTGAATAAAATAAGGGGAAATGAAGAGTCGATTTTCTCCCCCTCTCATTCACCTCTTATTCAAGAATGACGCGGTCGCACAAATCCTTAAATAAGAGGAATTTGCCCGAATTTCGCGCGCCATTGTGAGGGGAAATGAAGTCTTCATTTCGATTCTTCATTTGTCAGCCCTAGTAAAGACCGGTAAGAGGTTAGTGATCTACACTGCCTCCTCCCCCTTCCTTCCCCCACGGGAATAGGATGCTTGCTATAAACATCACATTGAGTTTACAGAGTATTTCAAACACACAATACTGATGATTTCGCATTTTACTTTCACCAGGTTCTGCTCGTCCTGACTGATTTCCACATGGGCATTCTCTTCGAGCCGATCCCACTCTTTCCCGTGCTGGCGGGTTACTGCATCGGCGTGGCCTGCCATTTCGGAGTGCCCGTGCAAGTCGAAACGGTCAGTGTATGCCGAGTGTTAGGGCCACAGGAATGACGAATCTGCCTCGCCCATCTTACCGGTCAACGTGAGGGCACGCAGAATCGATAAACGACTTGTTCATCCTGACAGTCCTACTCACAACGAGTGAGACGGATAGTGCCCCCTCAGGGCGTCACGGTGCTTCTCATCGCTAACGTCGGCGTGGCCGTCCTGCTCTGCATCATCTTCCGCCATCAGAGCCTGCTCCACGAACATCATCCGCTCAAAATGAGAAAGGTTAGGGGGATGATGTTGGCAGTTTAATTTCGCCTTATTCTCTTCACTTGGCCGACACCATTTGTTGGATGCAATAGGCACTCGACACGTTTCTATTTGTCTAAGCATTTTTAGCGCGTTTTTTGGGTAAATTCGATCATTTTTGGGAAATTGAATCGAAAATTAGAATTGGATCGTCTGAAGCAAATAATACCTTTCAAGATGGTATAATTTGCAGATTGTCGCTCGCTGCGTGCACTGGGCGATGCTCATCGGTTTCTCCGTGCCTCCGCTTATCTATTCGGCCGCACTCCAGGCACCGGCCGAATCGGAGGCCCTCATGCAGGCGGTGAATAGTACTGAATACGCTTTTCGAGTACTGTTGTCGACCATTGCAAAGGATGAACATACTGACTAAACTCACTAGTTCTCGTCGAGTATTACCATCGCGCTTTCTAAATATGAACTCGGCTCGGGCGGGGTGAAATCCCCTCGTTGCAGCATCCGAACCTCTCGTGGATTCGGGACCGCGGGTCGTGGCTCATCCAGACACGATCGCCCGCGTTGACGACCTTCTTCGTGGCCATTGTCGTCGTGAGTCTCTTTCATCGATCTTTGACCCATAACTCAAGAAAACAGAATCACCAAAGGGGTGCTCTTTGCAATGCTCCCGCGGTCTTTCTTCTAGAGTAATGCGTGATTTTTTATGACAACCTCGACGCTACTCATTCCAGATCGTTCTTGTTGGCTTCATGACCGGCACGCTACTCTTCGTACACATGTTCTACGTGCTCAGAGCTGATGTGAGTGTTTCACCACATTGAATTACGAGAGTCAGGGGGAAAATACCATGGAATGTTTCTTAAATTTGCAACATAAATGTGACTTTCACACCGGATCTCGTCCACCTCAAAGTTCTTCAAGGAAATCTGCTACGTTATACGCTTATTGAGACAGTTTCCTATCAATTTCAATTCCTTCGTTCACATTTTCATGATTCAGATCTCGAAAAGGAGCGCGATCGCCAGTGCGATGATCCAGAAGTCGCTCGTAATGCTGTGTGTACAGGTGCATTTTCAAAATATTCCGGCTAGTCGTATCTTCATTTCACACGCTATCGCGGCCGCTAGGAGTTAGAGAGAGAAGAGTGGCGAAACCATGATACCGGGAGGCGTAACTCTAATGCCGATTTTGATCAGAGCGCTATGAAGCCAAGCCACCGACAGTGTCCCATTTCAGTTGGTGATTCCTCTCTTTCTGCTCATCCTGCCAGCAGGAGTAATCTACGTGGGTCTCGCTGCTGAGGATTTGATCACGTTTGGTATTCATTTATATTTCATACTGGTGTTGAAGCTGAAATAAGATCCTAACCACATCTCTATTCAGAAACGAGTTTCGCCATGTTTCTGCTCATTCATCTCCATCCGATTGGGCACAATGTCATCTTGCTGTCCGTCACTTCCACCTACCGGAAGTTTATCTCTCGCTTTATCAGAAAGCACGTATTTCGCGAGAAAGTAAGTCGCATTGGAGAACAGTTGGTGAGCAGATCGAAAAGATCTGCATTTGACATACTCTTACTTTCCAGATCTCTGTCACGTTCACACCCCGCAAGCTCACAGTTCCAGTTTCGACCGCTTCTCATCATTGACAAATTCAGATCTTTTTGAGCACTAGGGTTGATCGTTCGGCTCTCGTAACGTCCGAAAAAAAAACTATCTAATTCAATTATCCCACTATTCCGAGTTGAGAGTCGAACAATGGACCTTTCTTTGTTCTGATCTACTGCAGTTCCGGAATGGCTATTGTTCGTTTTTAAGACGAGGATTGAATCAAAAGTTCGGATTTTTCGAAATTCGTTCCGTTTCGTCAACCCTAGTGAGCACCGCTACTCGAAAGCAGATTGTCCCATTGTCTCCATTGACACACAAAACACCTCTCATGTTGCCGATTAGCACGCGAATAAAGATTTTTCAAAATCATTATGAAATTAACATTTTCTCATTATCCGCTGGTATCTAAAAATGCCTACAAGAGCAGCGCAGACCTCTGTTTTTCGGGAAACGTTAATTCCTGTCAAATAACTAACCATTTCCGCATTCGTTGGGCTTTGATCGCCAAGTTGTGCCGTTTCGATATCTTTTAATTTCCAGAACACGCACGCAACATACTTGCACTTTACAGTTTCATGGAATGCCACGGACTTTGCGAGTCAGAAAATACAACAACATCCGTGTTTTGTAAGCAGTTGTAGATAGAATTGGAAATAAGTAATTTCGCTGTATTCAATGCCAAATTTGTATCGTCTGTCCGTCTGATTGATACATCCGTGTGCTTCTTGCGAACTACACATGCTACTACGGAGAGTACACCCCGGTCTAGGGAGAACTCAAACTAGAAACGTTTGACAAATTACATGACTTGGAATGAACAAGATCTTGAAATTGCGAACGAATCAAGACCAATGCTCATGCTAAATGTCTATGCAATTACCCCATTCCGCACAATAGAGAGTGCCAGTGTTCACTGCCTCATTCTTATTTATTTTCGCCATCCGCTTCGTTAGTTATTGTAGTTGGCGTAATACGCATTCAAAATTATATATATGCGCGCTCGTCTAGACCAATAGGTCACACTCAGTCCGGTTATGTATTTATTCAAGGTACTACCTATGTGTATTGTTCAGAAATACGGTGACAACGCATCTTTCTTTTTTCATGTATTAATGGTGTTCGGAGATTGCGCGCACAGCTCTAATTATTACGCTGGAATCATTTATTCAGATGCCCATCTATCTATCGCTGGAGACGCAACAACAAATCTTCCTCCACCTCCGAATCCTCTTCTGCTTCTCTGCAATTCTTCATGTAATCGCTCTTCTCTGTCTGCTCAAGCAAACACCGCCGAATCAAGCGGCCATCCGAAGATATCTCATCTACATCCAGGTGAGCCTGATACATTACAGGCACTTTGAAGCATAACTTTACGTAGCTTATCAACATTTATTCAAGAATGCCGTAGAGCTCTCCATTCGCGATGCTTGTTCGTTGTTTCTTTTGGAATAAAGCATTACGAAATAAAAGATCAGAAACTTTTTGCAGAATCAAGTTTCATAACTCGATTGCAGGTCCTGCTGGTTCTGAGTGACATTCACATGGGCGTATTGTTCGAGCCGATTCCACTCTTTCCCGTGCTCGCTGGCTACTGTATCGGAGTGGCCTGCCAACTGGGAGTACCAGTGCAGGTGGAAACGGTTCCTTTTAGCATTTCTGAACTAGGGCTGGCCAATCAAAAACAAGTTGAACCGACGCACAGAACGCGCCTTTAGACTGATTCTAGATTTGTCGATGATGATTACGCTTTTCAGGGAGTCACGGTGCTCATCATAGCCAACGTCGGTGTTGCCGTTCTGCTCTGCGTCATTTTCAGACATCAAAGTCTACTGCCTGACAATCACAAACTGAAAATGGGAAAGGTACGGCATATATTTTCCCTCGGACAAATCGGCAAAACGATTTTGGAGTTACTCAGCATTTGTGTTATCACCATAACTTATTGTTACCGCGACTCGCTAATATAATAGAATCTTGCAAAAGAAACCTATGGGTAGATGATCTCCGAAAGGAAGCATGAACAATTTTAGATGTTAGCTCGTGCGTTCCATTGGTCTCTGCTCATCGGATTTTCCGTTCCACCGATCATGTACTCTGCCGCCTTGCAAGATCCGGCCGAGTCAGAGAGACAGTTGTTGGCTGTGAGTAATATCTATGTATGTTGCTTCCACTGTGCGGTTGGCAATTTGATGTCGATGCCATAGAAACGTTCAGTCAGTGATAGCCTGTATGGGGCTGTTTCTAATAGAACCATGTATTCGAAGTGGTTATCAAACCTTCCAAGTTAGCTCTCGGTTAATTCCTGATCGCAGCACCCCGACCTCTCCTGGATCCGTGGTCGTGGCCCGTGGCTTGTGCAGGAGCGAACGCCTCTGCTAACCTCGTTCTTCGTTGCCATTGTCCTAGTCAGTCATCATTTTTTTCTACTCCGAAGATTTGAGAGTCGTTTCCAAAAAATGCCAGTATTTGGTTAGGACAGAAAGTATAGAGAATTCAAAGGGCTCGAAGTTTGAAGAGACGGTTTCTTCAAACTGAGAGTTAGTGTTTCAGATTGTCCTCATCGGTTTCGTTGTCGGCTATGCAATGTACGTCCACATGTTCTACATTCTCAAAACAGACGTGAGTTTAGGGCATTTCCCATAACAATCCCGCACAAAGTATACGGCTGCTAGTTGGTTCGTTAATGTCTCAATGTTGACCTTGTCATCGGAATATTGGATCCGCCGATCTGACCTATAATCGCAAATATTTCTAATGATTCATTACAGTACTCTAAGAGAACAGTAAGCACAGTAAGCAGTGCGATGGTTCATAAGTCACTCGTGATGATGTGCATTCAGGTATACGATAAGCGGTAACTGAAGACATGGTATACTTATTTCAGTTGGTGATTCCTCTATTTCTGCTCATTCTGCCCGCAGGAGTGATCTACATCGGACTGGCTGTTGAAGGCCTCATTTCATTTGGTTAGTCCATCAAATTGTAAAACTGCGAACCAATTCCATTTCAGAGACGAGTTTCTTCATGTTCCTCCTCATTCACCTTCATCCTATCGGGCACAATATCATCCTACTGTCAGTAACGTCAACCTATCGCAACTTCATTTCGCGCTTTGTCCGAAAACACGTACTCCGCGAGAATGTAAGGGAGATTGAATAGTTTTTTATTGGCATTTAGACTAATTGGGCTGTTTGGAAGATACATCATTTTATTGCAGATCTCTGTGAACCACACAGCTCGCATACATTCAGTTCCATCATCTCCATTGAGACTTGAGTTTCCTAATTCCTCGTGACTTAATGTCGAATAAATGCATTAATATCGAGTTGAGTCATGCCAACTCTGTATTCAACCAATAAATGTTTGCAATTATTTTTCTACGAGAATTTTTGATAACCTCACTCCGCAAGAGTTATATTTTCTTTATTATCTTCGTCATAAAATATTGTTTGCGCAAGCTTGTAATATAAAATAATATTTTAATATTGTAATATAGTAAAATAATATTTGGCTATCTTTGGAAGCGAATAGGGTAGTAATAAATCTGACCTGGATCGCACTTTCAATGACGAAAGTACGGTACAAAAAAGTTTGAGATTTTCTATTCGCCGGCTCTTGATTTCGGAATTCCCAGACAAGGGTAGCTGATCGAAGATTGCCGTTCCTCTCCTAATTAGTCGACATGTCGTCGTCAGAGGAGTTGGAACGCCATCTCCTCGCTCACTTTGACAAGCTGGAATGGTCAGTTACCCGTTTTTACCCTGTGTTTACCCTTTTATTCCAAGAATACCGGAAAGGTCACTTGCATCGGCATCGTTGAACTGTGTTTTCTCTCAGTTTTAAGTTATTTTAATTACTGTTTATTCATTTATGGGGTAGCTCGAGGCTAAAAAACTCAATGGCGTAGTACTAATTCAGCATGCACCTGTTTTTGACTTGATTTATGCGCGTGGCGCCTCATTTCGGATCTAACCTATCAAACTTCAGTTCATTCATCGAGGAATGGTCGGCGGCAGGAGGAGATCTGGCCTCGCTGACTGCCGCCCAGTCGTTCGAAGCCGTCATGCGACTGCTGTGGGTGATCCGCCCTTCACTGAGGTAGGATTTTACCAGATTAAACGACTAAACGCAATTTTATGTAGTTTATCTTAATTTGTTACTAGTAATCGGAGCTTCCCTCATTGGACAAAATACAGGTCTCGTCTGCCCTCCTTCCTGTTTCCTCCGTCCGCCACTGCTCGCTTCCGAATGGCCACGCTCGTCGCTGAGGCCGTCAAAGTGCGTTGATATCTTTATCCACTAAATACAAAATACTACCGTAGTGCTCCTTTTGTGGCGGAATTTGTTTGTTCGGCCATTGTTGTTGAAGTAGATAAGCGTTCTTCTTGATGCTATCGTCATCCATTTTGTGGCGGACAAAACTACCGTTATTAGTACCTTTGAAATCGGAATATCGCTCAATCATGACACCTTTCTACAGGAAGTGGGTGTGCGCGAGAAGGTTGGCTTCCAAGACCTTCTGTATGGGACGGGGAAGGAGCTGTCCGCCCTCTTCATCTCACTCATCCAATTGGTGCCGAAGGAGGGAGAGGAGGAACACGAGGAGGAGATTAGTGAGTATAATTATAACTTTTTTTTACTATCAAACAGGAACCCAAAATACGGGACTGAAATTGACAGTTGCTGTAGTGGACAAATTAGTGATAATCGACCCGGTTGGCACGAAATTGTATGAGCACATTTATTCGAAACATTCAACAGTTACGAAGTCTCTACCTTCTATTCGCTTGTTAGCTGTTTCTTTCATCTTTTCTGCTGATTGCTCTTGGAAATTGGAAAATTTAATAGTTTAGTTTAAAAAAAAATTCAGCCTTTCACTCGTCGCTGTTGCGTCGTGCTCGTCTGGCCGCTGCAGATGACGTCCTCTGGGTGAGCGAATGTTTAAAAAAAAAAAAATTCACACGCTGTTGATAATTGGCGGTGCATTGATTGCTTTAAAATTCCATTCAATATTCATTCCTTTTGGAGTACGGTATTAAACTTATTGATGTAGGTGCCCGAGTTCTGTCGCGCGCTCAAACTCAAGCACGACGGTCGATTCTGGTGCCCGGGAGAGGTGGGATTTACTTGACGTTTGAATACAGTTGAATAGATTTATCAATAAACTCCACCGAAACCAAATCAACTCATACTTTGTGAGCTTTCGGAGGACAACATCTATTTCAAGTGTGCTTGTGCACAATTCTTGACCACTTATGATGATTTTACTAATTAATTACCTTCGCAGAACGAGTCGGAGCTGTTCCCGCTATCGTTCGGTCGACCACTCGATTCGATTCTCGATGGGACGTCGATAGACCGACGAGAGATCGCCGCCGCTCTCTACAAGGAGGAACAGGGAGAGGGCAAGGTGAGAATTGTCGGGATGATATCCGATAAAAGCGTTGAATATTTTTCATATGTTGGCCTGTTTATGCTTCGTACACTGCATAATATTATGCGAGATTGTTCTAAAAAATCTTATTTATTCCAGCCCGCTGTACCTTCCGCAGTGTCTCCGTCCGCCGCGGCTCCGCGAGTGAAGCCCGCCCTGCCACCCAAGCCGAGGTTGGACAATAATTGTTTTTATGTTTACAAAATCATTTGGATGTAGATTTCGACAAGATGCGAGCCATAGTAATGAAAATGTATCTACCGCATGGAAACAGTAATCGAGCAAGGTAAACAAAAAAATTTCTATTTTTTTCCAGTCTCAAACCGGAAGCTGCTCCTCCTCCTGCCGCTCCTTCAGTCGAGGACGAATCTGCCCGTCGGGAGAGGGAGCAAGCGGAGAGGGAATTGAGAGAGGCCGAGACTATCTATGCTGATTGCAAGGCTGTCGAGGAGAAGGTGAGAAAAAAAGTGCTGACTTTACGTTGAAAGGCATTCAACTATTCACTTTCCATGAGAACACTGAATGGCTTTGTGAAAATATTTTAGAAACTGCTTCACACCATGTCGGTAAATTTGGTCGCTCACTACAGAAATTTGCTACTTTTCGATTATTTGTGAACTTTATTGTACAAAAATATAAATTGCAGATCCGTAAGAAGCGCGCGCGAATGGCTGAGGAACGGCAGACGATCGAGGCCGAATTGGCGGCGTATGATGAGAAGCTGATGACGATACTCGAGGATCCGATGGAGGCACGAGCCAAGATTGAGGCAAGGAGTTCTGTCGGCAATTCATAGTCAACATGATCAGCAGCAGTAGTAATCGAGTTTGGCTTGTCGTTACTTGTTATAATTCGCTCACGTGGGCTGTTCGCACCTATAGTAATGTGATTTTATATACAATTTGTAACATTCTCAATATAATTATACATTTATATGCTGCAGAAGTTCATGGACGATCGGGAGGAGCGCGCGGCGAAGCTGGAGGCGAAGTGGGAGACAGCGAGAGAGGAGAAGATGGAAGAATTGAGGGAGTTGAGGGAGGAAGCGAAGAGAAAGGTGTGCGAATGGAATACAGGGTAGAGAACTGAGGTTTCAAGGAATAAGATTTCGGGATTTGTAGTTACGTAAAACACTATTAATCAGGATACGGATCGGCTGTTTTACTTTTATAAAATACTCGCAAATAAGCTTTCCCGATGTGTGGAGAAATATACCGTCAAGTTTTTACGTGCGATTAGCAAAATTATGTATTATAAGAAAATTATGCCCTCTACTGCCGTAAAAATAAAAAAAAATATTTGCAGTCCGGTCCCTCATCGGTGCAAGATCGTCTCCGTCGCGCGCGAGCAGAAGCGGAACGACTGCAGACGGCGAAGGAACTGTACGAGAGGAGGGCAGACAAGCTGGTGAGTTGGTCGAATCAGTAAATCAATAGCCATTTACTATGACTTGGAAAATGTATTGACAAATGTGTTTAACCATGACACAGTTGAGAATTTAGAGAAATCTGGATAGCTGAAAGGCAATGTGTTGCAAATTAAGGAAATTAAATATTATTAAAATTTAATTAAATACTCGTCTCAGTCCCGTCGCGTTGCCCTTCTCAACGACGACGACGCCATCAATCGACACGCTTACGTGAAGAAGCTGATGGAGGTGACGGGCAATCTGAAGAAGCAGCGGGAGCAACTGCACAAGGTGGGGGCATGGGGTGGAATAAATAAATAGATGCATCAAAACTGATAAATCACTAATATTCGATTACTCAAAGCAGTGGCAAAGGCCATGTGCCTTGCATGATGAACATTTCCATTAGGATTTAGCTGCCGAATTATTTTTGTTCATAGGACTAAAATATTCCCACTTTTACTATAATACTTGAAGTTCAAACAATGAACATTTTTTTTAATATTTAAAGCTAATCTGCTACTCTAGGTGTGGCGCGAGACGGACATGGTGCTGAAGGACATCAAGTGGTCGGAGCAGGCGGCCATGCGCACCTTCGATCTACTCGAGGAGGCATTCTACAAGGTGAGCGACCTATCGACTACCGTATCCCATGAAGTTCGGAGAGTCATAGACATGATAAAAATAGAGAATATTTTAATGTTTACGCATTCTACAAAGTGAACCATAGAGAAAATGGCTATTTCGACAATCGTTTACTTGAAATGTGCCGGAGGCATAATAAATAGTTAAATATTGAATAATTGTAGAACACGAATCGGTCGCCCAAGGACGAGCGGCTGTACAAGAACCTCGTCACGATGTACAATAAGGTATGTTTTCGTATCTTTGAAACGGGGATATTAAATGTTGTTATTCTATGTTCTGACGTAAACTATTTGAATAATGAGACGAGATTTGAGTAGTTATCATTCGACCTAGCACTACTCAGTATGAACAAAAAAATATTGACCAAATAGCGCGTAATTATTTCTCTAATCAATCAAAGTAATAAATCAACAAATGCAGTGTCAACTCATCGTGAAAGAGGCGGAAAACGTGGGCGCGTCGAAGAAGAGAAAGGAGGAATTGGTCGATCAGGTAGAATGATTGGTCTTTGATCTTTGACATTTAAATTAGAGCAGCGTTTGTTTTATATTTTTCCCAGATAGTTGCACAATCTAGATAGTAACTATCTGATAGTTGATCTATGAGTTTAAAAAAAAGATAACTCCTGTAACAGGAGCCTGATCTTGGTGTGTTGTTGCGTGTTGTTCGAGTAAATAAATAAGAAAAAATTGCATTTTAGTTGGATCTGGCGAAATCGTCGCCTTTCCTCGCTCAGCTCACCCCGATGATTGAGGATCTCACGAGTATCGAAGAGGAGAATCGACGATTGGAGGAGTTGTTGGAAAACGCGTAGGCTCCTTGTATTCTTATCTACCCTTTTGTATCTTGACAGCAAAATTCGCCTGATTTATATTCGAGAGAGATTTTACTTGTAAATTAGAATTAGCTTTCGTTAATTTATAATATTTTGAGAGTTTTGTACATTCAGAGTTTCCATTCAGAGCTGTTGACATTTTGCTATATCTGATCATTCCGCCTTGTCTAATATTTTGTCGAGTAAGCAAATGATAATTAATATTACGCGTATTCCGAATAAAAACTTATTGATAAATTGTCGATGAGGATTATAAATAAAAATGAAGAAGCAGAGTGTATGGATACGGTAGGTACGGTGGCTTGTATCGCATAGGTATTCGGTTCTAGCCGTTTAAATTGTAATGAGCGAATCGTGCACCTCAAACAATGATCTTACTGAATGAGATGAACGCTAGAGTGAGAGGTTCAGATGATTCAACTCGTTTTATGTCTGTTTTCTTTCACTCTAAAGTATAGATCACAATTACTTCGACCATTTACCGTGCCATAATGCAGGCACACTGTGCTCAACTGTGAGCAGACTAGCAAAACTCCCGCAAGGGATGAGCGAATCTGACGAGTTGGGCGCAGCTTCTGGTAGTAGGGAGAAGGCGCAGCGGGAGATGAGATGCATCATCTTTGTGCGTCACCACCCTCTGTCCGATCTGGACTCTCTTCCTCTCGTCCATCTGACTCCGCCCTCTCTCTCCTCTGTTCCAGCTTCTCCCCCCCCTCTCATTGCTTCTTATTTTCTTTGCACAGAGCACCCGCTCTGTTATCGTATTCCGCAATAAAGTGTGTTTGAGTACGAACAATTGTACGCTACACTTCATTCCGAGCCACCTGTGTAAGTGCTCACAACAACAGACACAGAACCTCGGGAAAGAATTGTATATGGTGCATTGCCTGTAGTACAAAGAGCCCAATCATTCAAGTCCCGCGTGGCACCAAGCATTCCCCATGTCCTCGTCCGCTAACTTAAAGCGTGTGATTTCGAGGAAACGTAATGCTCTCCCAGCCCTTCTGTCGGAAGCCGATGGATTTTCCACCAGAGACATCTCGGAACTAGACAGTTTGGAGTTGAAAAAGGTGTCAATCAATATCGACAAGTGTCGTGCAAACCTTCAGAATTCCCTAGACGTAATCTACGAAAATGGGGAAAAAAAAAAGTCTCTATGTGGTCAATACGGCAATCGGTGCAATGATTGTTGGAGAGAAAGATACGACAGCATTGCATGCTCACTCTTCGATCCCTATCACTACTTTGACCGATGTGACTCAGACCAGTGGAGATAACGATCAGAAGAAGAAGATACTATCCAATTTTCTGGCTCTCAATTCTGATAACAAGGAAGATCAGATGATTGAGAAGAAGAATCGTGCAAATCATGACAAGTGGAAGAAAGGGTTCCGTACCGACCACATTTCTACCACGATGAATAAGATGGCTCAAGTGGTGCAGACTACCGAGGTGGTGCTGCCACCCGTGCTAACTATGACGATGCATCCTCAGCAGATGAGCACTCTTCCTGTTGCGATTAAGCTTCTGAAACCTTTCCAGAATGCTGAGTCAATGAACGTTGAGCCATCACTTCTGTCATCTGTAATGTGCCGCGAGAACGACCGAACGACCTCCATACCGGTACCTGACCCTTCACTGTCTACCGCGTGGAGGTTCGATGGTCTCTACCTCGCAATGTTGTTGTCTGTCGCCCTCTGTTACACTAATCTCGTACTGAGTAAATCCATCCGCGGGATGACTCACTTTCTCTGTTGTCTGTCTCGACTGTCCATCCAGTGTGCTCTTTTCCCTCTAACGGCTATCCGCCGTTTCTGGAGGGGCAGAACTGCTACACAGAGACAGTCGATCACACTGATAATTTTCGCCTTCTTCGTCATTCCCACACTGTCATCTCTTTCCCTATCATACCATGATACTCCCGAACGGGTGATAGCAGGAAGGAAATGTGTGATGAACGAATACTGTAATGTATCGAGGAGCGATGGATTCGACGAGTGCCTCTCCGAGCGACCCACCGAGGCGATTGAGGAGAACCGATCAATCTCGTTTGATGCTGGTTTCAACGGTAACAGTGAATGGCATAATTCTTCTCAAGGTTTTCCTCGAACTTGCCCCACCAACCAGGGTAGCAGAGGAGGTACACTACAGAAGAAGGGTCTCTTCAGCTTTCTTATGGGTACTTCTCTTCCTACAGTCGCTACTGAGATTGTGTCTATCTCCTTGAAGATGACGATCTCACGAAGTAGCCAAGAAAGCATTGTCGCGTCTCCCTCTACCCCTTTGAGGTTCACTCCATCGAGATCTACTTCGTGCCAACCGGAATCGCCTGCATAATTGAAGAGCTCACTCACATTAGCTTTCGTTTTGTTGATTTCGTATCTTACCTATTTTCTTTCGTTATCGCATTGTTTTGTTCCAAGATTTACTTGTGCTTTCTTCATGATGTTTATTCCATGAACTTTTGTGATTCTCACTAGGAGTCTCTCTCTCCTCCCCTCGTTGAGTATCTTTTCCTCTCCTTACTAATACATAGTCTTCCTCTCTCTACCCATTAACGAACGGTGATTGTTCTCTCTGTCTTAGTAAGACGTCCGTAGCCCCTCCGAAGTGTAATCGTCAGTGAAGACCACAAAACACCTGCAAAGGTTGCGTGGAAACTTCCAGACGAGAAGCCCTTTCGCAGTAGTGGGAAGGTCTGTTAGCACTCGTCTCTGCCCTGCAGTAAGTCGTCCGCCTCTCCGGAGTGTGCTCAACTGTGAGCAGACTAGCAAAACTCCCGCAAGGGATGAGCGAATCTGACGAGTTGGGCGCAGCTTCTGGTAGTAGGGAGAAGGCGCAGCGGGAGATGAGATGCATCATCTTTGTGCGTCACCACCCTCTGTCCGATCTGGACTCTCTTCCTCTCGTCCATCTGACTCCGTCCTCTCTCTCCTCTGTTCCAGCTTCTCCCCCCCCTCTCATTGCTTCTTATTTTCTTTGCACAGAGCACCCGCTCTGTTATCGTATTCCGCAATAAAGTGTGTTTGAGTACGAACAATTGTACGCTACACTTCATTCCGAGCCACCTGTGTAAGTGCTCACAACAACAGACACAGAACCTCGGGAAAGAATTGTATACACACGCTGTGGTGATTGCAAATCGTAAGTAAATGAATGAATATTTTATCTGTAGAGGTTCATCGCTTGTATGAATTTGTCTGTGAGATAAACATCGAAAAATGTGACGTAGTATCGAGCGAAAACTTTGTCGATCGACCGGCTCTCCTGAATGCGTCGATTATCCAAAATATTAACACCGATTTCTTCAAACCTGATAAGTGTAATTCAATGTCATCAAATGACCAAGGCGCACAGAGAAGTCGACAAGACATAGTTCATTTTGGTAGTACGACTGTAGATCTTGGAAAATTTCGTGCCGAATTTCATCCAAAAGTTGCTCCGCTTCCTCAGATATCGACGATTCTGTACGTGAGTCGATATATCTCATTATCAATTGAATGCGCAATACCGTATTCCGTGAGCACAATTGCGGCTAGTGCATGGAATTCCTTTTCGGTCAATTGTGATCTGGCCAGCTGGGGAAGGACGAGATCTGCGTGCTCGGTGGTGTGCGAGCGAACCGAACTGATGATACCTACTTATATGCTAAAAGATCCGACCATTGATATACCTCTTGAAGAATTCCTTGTTACCATCTTCGCCCGGATAGTAGAAATCAAGCGGCATTTCTCTATCGTAACAGGTGCATACCGAAGTCATCACTCTAAATAGAAATATTTCCTTCAAAAACGTATTTCGCATTTCTTTTTCACAAAAAATGCTCACTTAGTCTTCGCATCCCCAAACAACTTGGTTGTCAAGAAATAGCTGAGAACAAGCGCTAATTTGACCATATATTCTTTGAAAATTGTTTCCTGTAAAGAGTTCCATCAAAATTTTGTCACAATTTGAATCAAACTTGCTCTTTCTTGGGCAGTTTTTGCAATGTTGGAAATGCATTTTCAAAGAACATCTGCGATTCCGAAAAGGCAATGTTGAACAACCCAAAACTGGTACTTGCTGCAACGATGTAAACGGGCTGGAAATTCGAGAAATGTCATGAGGTCTGTCTAACTATTAGCAAGCTGATATGCACCTCCTTGGCAGGAACTTTGATTCTATTCTCGCATGCCATAATCATTTCGAGTTCCCTCACACGTCTGCGCGCAATCATCGCTCTGAATAGTGCTGCTGATTTGAATGGCACGATGAGCGAGTTGCACTTGAATTCCTTGGAAATTCGCGCAAGGATAGAGGCCTTTGCTCGTATTCTCATTGGTCCCTCGTACACCATGCCCACCGAGAGACACTTGGACAAGCGGCAGCCGCGGCACATGAACTTGTTCGCTGAGAGCACGATCAAATGGTTATCAGAAAGATGGGGCGATGTTGCTCACTACTCCCGGTTGCACGGCAGTTGAAAGTTCCTTGCCGGCACGGATACTGAGCTCCAGTCATCTTAGCCCGCTTGAAAAAGGATGCGCATGCCCTTAAAAAGGCACAGGTTGTTCTGCCTTCTGCATATTTTATCAGCACGCTCGCATCACATAGCACATATCGGTATAAAATGCCGGCTGGCAACTGATGGACACATGCTTTATCACATTTCAATTAGAATTACATTTCATACCTGCAAGTGTCCATTTCGAGATGAGTGGAAGTGATTGGCACTGAACAGACCAAGCATTGCAGTCGTTCGTCCATTTGCGAGGGAGAGGGCAACAACTCGTAGGCACTAAAGAGTGATTTCTCCGTGTGTAATCGTGCTCTCGCTGCTTTTCTCTCTTTCTCTCGTTCCTCAATGATCGCAAACACTCTCTCACATCGATATCGCGCGCATTGCAATTTGATGCACAATTGACGCGATTTATTGAAGAAGTACTGCCTATTTTCACGTTAATGGATAATATCTCAACTTCTTTACGTTCGCTCTCCCATGTAAATACAGTAATCCAAAACGAATCTCTACAATACCAAGAAGGAAGGATCGTAACGCCTCTCGGAATCCCCTGGTTACCGTAATCGGGAGCTTAAACCGGCCTAGTGCCCTCTTTACTCAGTAATGAATTGGGGGCACTCAAGAGCTTCCAAATCCGGCTATTTTCGAATAACACATACCCACTAAAGATTCACACATCAGTGCCACCTTCTGACTATGCATTACGCTCGAGGGAGAGCAGACATCACACTGACATTATCCCCCCTGCTACTAGTCACCATCGTAACGCCAGTATTTACGCCTGGGAGTGGGGGGGGGCGTGAGAATCACGGAGTGGTTACGGAAGGGGTAATAGAGCCGTAAAATAAAGAATCTAAATGCACTCGCCATTGTTCACTGTCAGCACTTTTCCGGTAGGCAAAATAAATGGACTAATGAGGAATCGCATTACAAGTAATTTGTCAGTAATTCGCCAGTAATTTGTTTTCTTGTTGGTGGATGCTTCATTAGCACAACAATTGTGATTTATTGAATTCGTAACATTCATTTCGGAGCTACAATTATAATTTTTAATGCTTGCTTTTAGGATTGGCTGAACATGCCTCGCTTCTCAGAGAAATAACATCGCATTGATTCATCCCGCCTACTCTACAGTAACTCCTCCTTCTTTGACAGTATTTTCCTGATTCGTTCAACCAAAAAAACCCGAGATACGCTTCCGGTTAGTGTGCCGCAATTTCCTAGATCATAGGCATGCAACCAGCTCAATCAGCAGTACGACCTTTCCTTATTGGAACCAGCTCCTCGAACCCGGCTGCAGGGTCGGAGCAGGATCCCGACGACATATCTCTAGACGAAGCTGATTACGATGACGACAACCGGGACATCTACGTTACGGTGGATCTTCCGGGTATGCAGCGGCCTCTAATCGATAAGATTCATCGTCTTCTCTTCACGCAGTGCAACGATTTGAGGTAGGGATTCCGGATATTCCAGGACAAATATCTTCATTCTGCCTCCTGTCTCACATTTCTTATCGATATCAGAGCACGTGCCATGTTGAGATGAATGTCCGTATTTCGAAAAAAATGGCCTTCTCATTTTCTGAGAAAGAGAAGAGAAAGAGAAAAGAACCTGAATGGAAGAATTTGTCCATTTCTCACTGCAAACATTGCACATTTTGAGGAGAACAGCGGATGGGCGGTATGTGCTGAGGAAGACGCGATCGAATTCTGATCGGGATGGTGCCGTCACGACAATCAATCGTAATCGTCGTCCGATTGATGCGGCTGCCGTATCCGTTTCCGGTCCGTCGACTTCAACCACTGGATTCAGGAGCAAGCTGAATGGCGCTGTCAAGGTTAGCATCATTCATATTAGATTGAGTTAGGAGTTGTGGTGGAATCGACTGCTTGGAAACAGTTAGACAAATTGGAGCACCTTTATGGGAACGTTTTGGGTACTTACAATCAACGTACCGGATCACTGCAATTTAGTTGAACTAAACGAACTGTGCAGATCGTGCAAAATGCCGTGCAATCGGGCAATCGATTTCACAGACTGGTAGATGGTGCATCGACCACATCGACGGCGTCAAAGTGACAGCAAGATGGGCGTAGTTCAACTAGTCATTGTTTCACTAGATTCTTCCATGCTCAATCTCAATCATAACTTGCATACTACCGTAACGTTCTCGACACAAGTGTGAAGACAATCATTGTTTGAAAGAATCACGTCATGTGCAATTGTTCAAAATATTTTTGAATCGAGTGATAAAAAATGGTTTATCGTTTTTTACCGAAAAAACAACAAAATAGAATCACTTCCGCATGCCCGGAATATTTCGAACTTTTCGAGCTCTGAGGGGGCAGCCATATAATGGAGACCCGACGACTAGGCTTACGTCGGTGATCCATCTCACATGGCGCCGATAACTAGGCCGAATTAGAGATGAGCTGTATCGTGAGCGGTGCAAGGCTTCAATGTCATGAGGAGGCTTGAGCAATAAGAGGTAGTTTGAACGGAGAAAATCTCGACAACAGTACATATTAGGTTGATGCATAAGTTTCTTCACACGGTATTTTCTAATTTATTGCTCTTGTACCTAATCACTCCCAAATTCCCTTGAAATATGAACTAGGTATGGGTACGAGGACTAAAGTAATGAATTTGAATTGGCTCATTGCTTCTTAGTATTTGAGGAAAAAATTCGGAAACAAAAACTATCGAAAACAAGACATTTTGGGTATGTTCATTCGCATCGCCTTATTTTCA
Organism: Pristionchus arcanus; assembly: GCA_900490705.1. NCBI lineage: Eukaryota > Metazoa > Nematoda > Chromadorea > Rhabditida > Neodiplogasteridae > Pristionchus > Pristionchus arcanus. Next base: position 110,956 of record LS485884.1, read on the forward strand.
GAAGGAGTGATTCCCAATTTATCTCCGATTTTAGAGTGATTGGGGAAGGGTTTCTGGTTCACATGGTAGTGAAATATTGGGCTTATGAATATCATACGAAACGGTGGGTCGCCAAAAATGGCTATTTCGATCGTCGATTTGCGGGATACAAATTTAAAAAATAGCAACTTTAGAATAGGTTCTTCGAAAATCTCCAAAATAAAACGAGAACTCTAACAGGCAAAATACTTTGATTTGCACCACATTTTGAATCTCTAGGTCTATCGAGACAAATTTAATACAAGCATTTCAAGAAGCGGTGATTTTTGTGCTGCCCTACCTTTTGAATATGTGGGTATTTTTAGAAGGTTTTTTGTGGTAGAGTTGCCTCTCCACATTTGTTGTGACATATTATGAATGCACTTTGTGCCAATGGTTGAGATTTTAGGAGATCTCAATTCTCCATGGAATACTAGGTCGATTAAGAGTGAGCAAAAATTTGCACAGTGCTGACTTTGATTTGATGTCGTATAAGCCTTAGTCATCATTCAGGGGTTCCATTATGCTGGGTATAGAGAGTATTCAAATGGTCATTGAATATGAAAAACCGCAACTTGAATGATGAAGGAACAAGGAAGGGACGAGTCAGAAACTATCGAGATAATTTTGTGAAGAAACTTTTGCATCAGCCCGATACAACAGTACAAACAGTACAAAATTCGAATGTCCCCATTAATGGCATTGTCTTCACCTTCACCCGTCTCTGATTAATCCTCAGGGAATTTATTCAAGAGATGACAAGATAAATGAGCGTCTATCAATCTATGAAGGATATGAAGGATCTAGACATTGGCAGCTCAGTTTATTCCATCTTTGGTTGGCAGTTCTCCTTTTTTTTATTTTTCCTTATTCCTTCTCTTTTTTTCAGGGTCATGAATGATTCGTGTTATTTTGTACCATCTTGCATTTTTTCACCATATTTTCAGGCATGAACGATTCACAGTGTGTCATTTTCCAAGAACTTTCACAGAGTTCCGAATATCACGCAATCTCAACAATCAAAGTTATTTTCAGCGCTGCAGGCGCAGTGCGCTTGGTGCATCAATGGAAGAGACATGTGAGATCGAAATTGTTGTATTTATAGTTTCATTAAAATTGCATCCACTCTGACTCATTTCAGGGAGTACGATTTCTTGTCCACGAACACACAAAAGTTATCTTTCGGTTTTATTACGCTCTCAACATTTTCACAGCGCTTTCATTCTTGTTCCTTTACCTTGCTGAGTTGATAAGGTGAGTTGTTAAGGTAGCAATGTAAAGTTAGGTACAATATTCAAAATCTAACAGGCTTCGCTTCGATTGCTGGCTACTGCAATTTCGCTACCTTTTATTTACCAGGTTATATTTTATTTACCAGGTTTTCCATTAAAATTTAAAATTTCAACAAATCAAATTTAAAACGCGTTCTCTGTAAGAGCGGGAGGGGGGTGGCACAATGATTCAAAATGCTCCGATCGAGCTGATATTTGTTGTGGGTACTCCCTAGGGGTTAGGTATGCTACCGGTAACTTTTTATGGTGATTCATGCTCATCATGCACGAAAAATTAATTTCATTTTTGACTCTCATGCGATATACCATTCGATAGAGCATCAAAAGTTATATCTGGAACTCGATTTTCAGCCTTCTTCGACAAAGCATGACCGATTTGCATGGTTAAAACTGCATTTTTCGACAGTTTTCAATTTTTAAGATTATGAAGATCTCATTTGCTCCAGTTGATTTTGTGCTCATTAGAAGCGCCTTGAACTTCCGCATCGACATGATTTTTTTCAATATTTATATCGGTGGCCTAAGGCCTCATTTTTCATGTTTTCTAGCAAGCATTCATCGACGCCGGTTCGAATCCGCTCCCCTGCATCATCTTTTGCCGGCATGATATCGCATGCAAATGAGTTCTTCCGAAGTAAAATCACTTTTCATCTACTTTCACATTGTTTAGAAGTTGTCTGGTATAATTTTCAGATGAAATTTTGGTCATGCCCAACCGACGATTTTTCACATAAGGGTCCCCCCTTTGGTTTCAGATGAACAGCAAAATCAACAGGGGGGACCCTTATGTGAAAAATCGTGAGATGGGCATGACCAAACTTTCATCTGAAAAATGGTGAAGACAATTTCACAACAACCCGTAAGTATACAAAAACTGAATTTACTTCGGAAGAACTCATTTGCATGCGATATCATGCCGGCAAAAGATGATGCAGGGGAGCGGATTCGAACCGGCGTCGATGAATGCTTGCTTGAAAACATGAAAAATGAGGCCTTAGGCCACCGATATAAATATTGAAAAAAATCATGTCGATGCGGAAGTTCAAGGCGCTTCTAATGAGCACAAAATCAACTGGAGCAAATGAGATCTTCATAATCTTAAAAATTGAAAACTGTCGAAAAATGCAGTATTAACCATGCAAATCGGTCATGCTTTGTCGAAGAAGGCTGAAAATCGAGCTCCAGACATAACTTTTGATGCTCTATCGAATGGTATATCGCATGAGGGTCAAAAATGAAATTTATTTTTCGTGCATGATGAGCATGAATCACCATAAAAAGTTACCGGTGGCATACCTAACCCCTAGGGAGTACCCACAACAAATTTCAGCTCGATCGGAGCATTTTCAATCATTGTGCCACCCCCTGTGGAAGGCCATCCCGTTCTTACAGAGAACGCGTTTTAAAATAAAGTTATTCGAATTGCAGAGGGATAACAGTTTCAACACTTTTTGCCACGCAAAATGTCTTTCTCATCTTGTCAATCGAACGTCTCTATTCATCGCTATTCCCTGGGCAATTTGAGAGATCTTCTAGCAAACTCTTTGCGATGGTCCTCGCTGTTTCAACGGCATGACAGATGATAAAAATTCGTTTATTTTCGAAATCTACAGATTGTCATCACTTTCGCCTACAGCATGATGAAGCTTTCGAATGGATTCCGATTACTAAACGAATCGGAGTTTGCCGTAGCCCTTCAAAATCTGCTCACGGCGCTAAATGCTGAAGGATACAAAGTAAGATCATGCTGGAGAATGAGAATACCAGAAATTTCCATAGAGATTAATCACGACTGTATCGATCATGAACTGTTTCACACTAATAATTATTTCCGTCGATTTTTACTTGAACTTTCTTCGAAAAAACTCTCGAATGAATTCGCTCTCCATTACGTATCAGGTACTATCTCAAAAAGCTACGCTGAAATAAAATTAATTCAGCGCTCAGAAAATCGACGAATAGTTCTCACTCTTATTCCTATCGAGATAACACAAACGCTGATTTCTCTCTTCACCACAGTTAGCCTAACGGTGTACTCAAAGGTTCGATCGACAATACTCAGAGGGAATTCAAATACGACTCATAAGTTCGCTAGGGGGAGCTGTGTATCGGCTGAAAAGGCAAATAGGGGATTAGACTTTCACACTCGTCCAAAACATAGCGTTAAACCACAATAATATGCGTACTTGCGCTGAGTACTTGTCTTATTGAAATTCAAAGCTCGCTTCGTTCCAGTTGGTGTCAAGGCCACCACCAGTAGGCCATCAAATATTCTTCGAACTCGTCATAATAACGCCCTACTTTCCGCTCATTCTCACCTTCTTCATTGACCGCAGCGTCAGGAGACTGTAAATAATTGAAATATTAAATAATTGAAAAAATTGCTTTTCAGTTCATCGAAAGCACCCAAAATAGACCCCGCAGTGGATCAAATGGAATTATTGAAACAAAGTTGGGAACGTGGACCTAATTTGGCATACAATAATAAATAAATATTTTTCATTTTTGCTGTTAAGTTTAAAATATTCCTAATTTTCAATTCCCCGAATCCTCCAATAAGAAAAACTAAAATAGCATCAAGCGGTGCACACTATACACAGTTCAACCATACTGTTAGTCTTTTTTAAATTACAAAAGTATCGTCAAATAGCTCCCGGGATAATAAAAATATACAAATATCGTGTTTTTTTTATTTCCTCTAAAATGGACAACACCAGTCGGAAAGCTCCACAACTCGACTGAAGCATTATTTTACATCTGTTTTGTTATTGGAATGCCCTCGTTTATGGTGACGATACGGAGAGGCAGCCATAGAGTGCAGACTGGGGTTGGAAAATAAAGAAAAGCTGTAATGCTCTCCTCAAACTGCGCCATCTCTTGCCGAGCTGATCGGAGAGAGAGAATGCTGAATGAGGATCAGTGTTCATTTGCAAGCCCTAGTGTAGACCGGGCAAGGCTTACACGGCGTTCATCCTTCTCTCATGGCGCCGATAACTAGGACGGATAATAGATTATCTGTATCGTGAGCTGTGCCGGGCTTCAATGTCATGCGCATTGAGTCATAAGGGAATTGTGAACGGGGAATTATTCAAAATAACTCAAAAAGTTTACAAAATCTAAATATAAGAATACCCTCCTTGACGTATTATCTGCTCGTACTCGCAATACGCTGAATGAAATTCCTCAGGGACAACCGTTTACAAAAGCGCTGACAAAATACATCTGTCAGCTGCGTAGGTGCGATGAAGGCCGCTTATATTGTTTTTTTGTCTCGTTGTCGTTTATTTCCAAGAATAAATTCCACAGGGAAATGCGCTCAAAAATGACAAATGACGTCATCAAGTATATGTGATGGGCGATAGCAAAGCGTCATCAGAGTTATTATATATTAAATTTTGGATATTTTTGAACTTTTTATTATGCAATTTGCACATGTGCTTGTCCTTTTCAGGAAAATGAACGATTCTCAATGTGTCATTTTCCGGGAGCTTTCACAGAGTATCGAATATCATGTAATCTCCGCGATCAAAATTGTGCTCTGTGCTACTGCCGCAGTGCGCTTGGCATATCAATGGAAGCGACATGTGAGATAGTTTGATAGGACTTTATTGTATCTTTTCTAACTCGGTTGACAATTTTTGGGAAACTGTTTTAATTTCCCGGGATCTGAATCATTTCAGGGAGTTCGATTCCTAGTGCACGATAACACAAAAGTTATCTTTCGGTTTTATTATGCTCTCAATATATTCATATCGGTGTCACTCATGCTTCTTTACCTCTCAGAGATAATACGGTGGGAATCTTTGACTCAAATATGACAGACTAACAATATAGATCTTGAGTCTTCTAGGTGTGGCCAGAGTGCGAACAGTATATTTACAATATATTTGCAGACTTCGATTTGATTGCTGGCTGCTCCAATTTCGCTATATTTTATATACTAGGTGATTTAGAACACTTTATTTCCAAATCAATGTCAATTGAAGGGGCGTGATTGTAGCAACAATGTTTGCCACTCAAAATGTCTTTCTTATTTTGTCTGTAGAACGCCTCTATTCCTCGATATTCCCTGGTCAATTTGAAAGAACGTCGAGCAAACTACTTGCTGTAAAACTCGGAATTTCAACGGTACGACAGATTTGCTGAATAATTTGCGATGAAATTTCGGATTTTGTGTATTCTCTCTCGTATGAATGAACTATGAGATAACATTCGAAATTGATTGGACACTTCGGAAATGGCATCACTTGTTGAATTTTTCACTCAGGTTACCGGCACCTTCGTCTACAGTATGATGAAATTTTCGAACGGATTCCGATTATGGAACGAATCGGAATTTGCCGTGGCCCTTAGCAACATTATCACTTCGTTGAATGCAGATGGATTAAAGGCAGGGCAGGCTGAAAAAGAAATAATCTATCTTATATTTGCAGTCTTTCATATCGACAATGGCAACCATGAACACGCTAACACTAATCATTATCGCTATTGATTTTTACTTGAACTTCATACGAAAAAGTTCGCTGGACAAGTCCCTCTCCGCTGCGTATCAGGTACTATACAGAATTAATATTACTCCTCATTTGAGAAAATTCAGCGGTCAGAAAACCGACGAATAATTCTTGTCACTCTTCTTCCCATTGAGCTAACGCAAACGCTAAGTTACCTCTTCGCGACAGTAAGCATGCTTGCATACTCAAAGGTTCGAACAACACTACTCTCAAGGGATATAACTATTACTTCACAATGCCTGTTACATAGAGTTTCGAACGTTAAGAAGATGATAGCTAACATGACCAGATAATTCCAGTTCATATCTAACCCTCCACCCATTCACCGTCAAGTATTTCATGAACTTGTCATAATAAACAACTATTTGCCGCTCATTCTCACCTTCTTCATTGATCGCAGCGTCAAGAAAATGAAGAAAAAGTTTGTAAAAAATATTTTCATATTTCAAAAAATAATTCAGGACTTTCAAAGTCGCTCCTACTAATCCCAATATGGACCATTTCGAATTACTCAGACAAAGTTGGGAAAGGGAACTTATTTTGAAAAATGTGAATAAAGCATTTTGACACATTCTGACCAATTTGACACTAGGTGGGTAACTTCGGTGTCTGGATTACCGCAATCTCCAACAAAAGATAACGTGCGAGGTAGTGAATAGGATCGACGTTGCAGTGAGTAGGGTCGATAGTCTCAAATCGCTCGAATATCGAGCTCGCAAGCTGCAACCCTTGTGAATACACTTTTTTATTTCTCCAATCTTACACGCATTTTAAAAATATTTATATCCAACAAAACATAGAAATGATACACCGCACAACGCTTTCTCCTTTTTCACATGGCAAGGATAACTGGTGCAATCGAGAGGTACTCTGTATTGTGAACTTCAATACCATTCAGGGAATTACTCACACACGAGACAAACACAATTTTGGCCCAAACATTGGAATGCCCTCTTTTTCACCTTCTTGTATTCGCGTTTTTGGCAATTGAAATTCCTCGGGGACATGCACCGAAGAGATGACAAATGATAATCTCTCAGCTGTCTACGTGAGACATACCGTCAGTATCTAACCATTGAACTAAATTTTCTTGGTTAATTTTCACTTTTTAATGTTCCTTCTTGGATTTTTTCCAGGCATGAATGATTCGCAGTGTGACATTTTCCGCGAACTTTCGCAGAGTATCGAATATCACGCAATCTCGACGATCAAAGTTGTCTTTAGCGCTGCTGGTGCAGTGCGTTTGGCGCATCAATGGAAGCGACATGTGAGAATAATACTGTCAATAGGGACTTCAGCAGAGTCAACAGTTTCTATAATTTTGTAGATTCGATCTAACACATTACAGGGAGTTCGATTCCTAGTGCACGATAATACGAAAGTTATCTTTCGATTTTATTATGCTCTCAATATATTCCTATCGTTTGGATTTATATACCTTCACCTTTCCGAGTTGATACGGTGGGAATCATTTTTTTATATATTTTTTTGAATTTTTTTTATATTTTTATAACTTGCTCTGAAATTTCCTGATCGTATATTCTGGTCTGATCATAGTTTGATGATATAACAATAATTTTAATGCCGACAATATGCAATATATCACAGACTTCGCTTCGATTGCTGGCTGCTACAATTCCGCTACATTTTATTTACCAGGTATTTAGAGACTACTGTATATTCCAGGGCAATGTTAGTTGCAGAGGCTTAATAATCTCCACGATTTTCGCCACTCAAAATGTCTTTCTCATTTTATCTTTTGAACGCCTGTATTCATCGATATTTCCTGGACAATTTGAGAAAACGTCGAGCAAAACCCTCGCGATAGTACTCGGGTTTTCAACGGTACGAAATGCTTTTAAAATTATCTAACGCTTCAGATCATGCCATTTCGCATTGATTATTTGAGCAAGAAGTACACACTTATTCAGATTGACGAGAGAAAGTGCAAAATTATGAAGTTCTCATTTTGTACGTATTCCGAACTTTGCAGATTATCGGTACTATCGTATATAGTATGATGAATCTCTCGAACGGCTTCCGATTATTAAACGAATCAGAGTTTGCCGTAGCCCTTCAAAATATGCTTACGTCAATAAACGCAGAAGGATACAAGGTCAGAGGGCATGAAGGCGAAAATTGAAATCGGTTCACAGGTTTTTATATCGAGCGTGGCTTTCATGAATTTGTTCACTGTGTTAATTCTTTTTATTGATTTTTATATGAACTTTATTCGAAAAATTTCGCGTAGCAATTCGCTCTCCGTAACATACCAGGTCTCCATAACTCACAAAAGCTTTGTCGATATCAAACAAATCTAGTGCGCCGAAAATCGACGAATAATTCGCACACTTCTTCCCATCGAAATAACGCAAACGCTAATTTCTCTTTTCAACTCAATTAGCCTTACTGTATACTCAAAGGTGCGGACTACTATAGTTTACAGTTTACAGTTCACAGTTTAATCCGGAGTTGAAAGGCGTTTAAAGGCACAGCAGCATGCTTTGAGAACGTTATCTACCATATTTTGAGACTCTATTCGTTTCAGTGGATGTCCATGCCTTCGCCAGTTGGCAAGCAAATATTCTTTGAACTGGTCGTTGTAACTGCATACTTTCCATTCATTCTCACCTTCTTCATAGACCGCAGCGTCAAGAGAACGAAAGCAGTTAAAATATAAAAAGCATATTAAAAAATACTTTTCAGGTCGTCAAATGCGCCCAAAATCGAGCCCGTTGTGGACCACATTGAATTGCTTAGACAAAGTTGGGAAAAGAAGCTAAATATGAAATAATGTTAAATATAAATATAAATAGAATATATTAAATATATGCGCCCAAAAGTTGGTTGTTGAAATAAACGCATTTCCTATAACTTCGATCCCTGAACCCTCCAATACAATTGGTTCACACTCGGTCGCTCTACTCGTCATAGATTGTTGTATTTCTTCTCTCTTTTTTTGGTTCTTTTCATAATCATTATACACTTTGCAACCAACTAGAAAGTGTAGATAAGCGAGTGCCGATTTTCGTCTCTAGTTGAGTCTTTCGATGGCAATCTTGCCAAGTCTCACAACGTCAAGATCTACAGTATGGTGAATCTGTTTCTTCATTTCGTAAGGTATCTAGATAGGTAATCGGTAGGAAACCTCTCCTATCAGTGAACAGGCGGATTCTGCAATTCGAAATTTTCTCCCTCATCATTGTCAACCAACATGGCAAATAGGGAATCGACAAACGGTTCTCAAAAACATCAGCAGAGCATAAAAATGTGCGCAGCCAATGTTTTGCTGAACAGCGTAAAAGTGGCATTGCTATCGCACGGAATTCTCCAATATACATCAATTTTGACAGAAACGGTTACGAGTGGCTGTGACCAATGACGCGACTGTAAGTGTACGTGCTAATTGCCGGCTTTTGACGTCGGAGCTCAAAATTTTCACACGCTTCAATATCGCATCCCCGGGGGACTGTGACGCATCACACACGATATACAGTGCAACGATACACATACGCTATTTCAGTTGCTCATCATAGTATCGTCAAGCGGTGCATACTATACATAATTCAGCGATACACTCACGCTATTTCAGTTGCTCACCAACAATAATATCGTCAACCAGCATGGTCAACACCACACTCTCTCGTCTCTCTTGCCTCTGACCTATCTCTGCGCTCTCTTCCCTCTCGCATCTCCAGGCTCGAATTCGGCTCGACTTTGCTCGAGTCTGACTCGAGCCTGTCGAGGCCTCGAGGCTCGAGTGCCGGCTCGAGGGTTCTCTCTCGCAATCGAGCCGCCCGATCGGGCTTCGAGCTAAGTCGAGCCTGATTAGGGGATCGATTTTCTGGCTCGATTTTGTCATCACTGATGGGAATGGCTTCAAATAGGGTTGGTGAAATCGGACGAGACAGTCGAGATCTCGGCAATGTGTCTCGACTCGAGACAAAATGGTCGAGACGTCCGACAAACGTGAAAGCCCGGTCGGGCGGCCCGATCTCGAGAGTGAACGCTCGAGACGCGCTCGAGACACGGGCGTCTCGTGTCTCGGCCCGTCTCGAGCGTCTCGACATTGTCTCGACTCTCCTTTCTAGCGTGTGGGTTCGAATCCCACCAACTGCGGGCATCTTTTGCTCATT
>LS485884.1:147256-222993 GCA_900490705.1 Pristionchus arcanus
TGATAGAAAACGTGATATTTCACAAGTTCGGTTCCCGATATTCATATATAAAAAAATTCTTGTCGATGTAGAATTTCAAGGCGCATCGAATGAGCAGCAAATCATTCGGGGGAAATGAGAACTTAGATATCTTAAAAATCAAAAACCTTCAAAAAAAGGCAGTTTTCATTATGCACATCAGTTGTATTTTGACCTAACTGGCTGAAAACCGAGATTTAGACATAACTTTTGATGCTCTATCGAATGGTGTGTCACTCGATGGGCAAACTTGATTTTCATTTTTTGAGATCAAAGATCAAAGATCAACATGAAAATTTGCAGGAAGCATACCTGACCCCTAGGGACTACCCACAAAAAATTTCAGCTCGATCCGAGCATTTTGAATCATTGTGCCACCCCCTGCTGGGGGCTGTCCCGTTCTTACAGAGAATGCGTTTTAAACCGTATTTCAGAGCACCGTCAACACCGTGCAACTGGCCGCCCCCGAACGGAAGGTGTCAACGCCGGTTTCAATGATCTAATATACGTCTTCCGGACTCAAGAATGTTACCTTTTTCGTCACAATATTGAACAATCAAATTGTTGAACAAAAATAATGTCATCTTGAAACTATAATCCGGATCAGCTAATTGTAACATGCGAATCACGAGAATGGGGAGCTGCTCAGGAAAACACTTGCAAAAAGTTCAATCGATTCCGACCATACTCTGTGAGAACACACTAGGCACCATGATTTCAAAAATAAAGGGCATTTGTCCCAAAACCGGTAATTAGGGATTTTCCGCTCCTGGGGCCGGCTATATCGTATCTCAGCTCCCCGGAGAGCTAGAGACCTCCGGTTTGGCTTACAAAATCCGGAAAAAAACGTGAAGAATAACTTACCACACATCAAAAAATGAGAGAGATGCAGAAAAACATATTGGACATGGCATCTACAACTTTTATGATCTTGTCATATGATGTAAATTCGAAATATATTTCTTCCGGTTTTTTATGTCAGTGATCGTCGATGGAAGAGATGAGAAGCGCTTTCGACGTAGGCTGTGAGTCTTCTATAAATTTCGGTTGTTCGGTCGTCTTGTTGACTTATTCGGTTTGGGTGGGGCTTCGAGAGCAGGGCAGCATGTTGGTCACCATACTGGAGTCGCAATACCGATTGAGGTGACAAAGAGACCTTTACCTTTGGAAGTGAGCGATAATTGTATATCTCGCGAAACTTACAAGGGTGAGGAATCTGTCTCATCATTCCGCGTTCTCTCTCACCGGTCAGAGTGGTGAGAGAGCACGCTGAATGAAGAGACGAATTCTTCACCCAGTTAGGCCTATTCACAACCTTTGGGAGTTTGCAAGATGATGCTAGCTTTCGCGCCTGCCTGACTGCCTTTTTTCTTCCTTCCGCTTTTCCAATTTTCAAGTTGTACGAGATGTCGTTTATCACTGCGCTCATTGCAGGTATTTAAATATTTATTTTATAAATTTAAATATTAAAATAATAATTCAGGCCACTCCGTCATCTGCAGTATCTCCATAGTGCTAAATGGATGTTTTGTCTTCATCGCTCCATGGTGATAGGAAATAAGGAGCAACATTATGTTCAACAAAATTATTTATCTATACATTACTTTTGACGAATATCTTGCTGGAGTGGACGGACGGCAGTGCTTCGTTGTATCGGACACGATGGAGAATCGAGGAGATCGCATCGAGATATCGACGATTTCTCGCGATTACCACGTACGAATTGGCCAGAGAAGAGCAGGCAAAGATGCACTCAGCGACGACCAGTACCGCTGAGGGCAAAAAAAGTTACTGTGAATCACTGGGCTCGGGGCAATCATTTTTGTTCCGCCTCTCAGGGTGATTGGTAATAGGCTGGATGAGAAATTTATAATATACAATTTTCAGCCGATTGTTGTATCTCCTCTCACTTTGGGAGTCAGCGGAGACGTAGCGGCGACGACCGACAGCCATCAGAGCAAGCACGGGCACGGTAAGGAACAGCAGCAGGACAACGAACTGCAAATGTGTTTACAATCGATGCTCTCGCAAAGCTTGAGGAAGCTCGTTTGCAAAGAGAGGGCAGTTGCAATTGCGAGCACACACCTGTATAATCACGGTCTTCGCATTGCGCACGTGCACGTTGTCAATGTTCATTGGTTGATTTGCACGAGCTCGACGGCCTGCGCTGCAACGGCAAAAGTTATTATAGATTTTTTTGTCAAATTGCAAACATGAGTAAAGCAGCAAGACGACAAACTGAAAAAAATGTTGCTTAGACGAACGAGTACATTCACCATCGACCAGTGCCTGAATAAATGCTCTCAATTTTCTCGAGTCAATCTCAGAAACTGAAACTATCGTAATGCTTGGATAAACTTATTTGCAAGGAATTTTCGGGCACATACATATCTTCACGAACCTGGATAACCACGGTTTTTGCGCTGCGCACGTGCACTCTGTCGATGTTCATTGGTTGATTTGCTCGGGCTCGTCGGCCTGCGCTGCAACGGCGCAAGTTATTATAGATTTTTTTGTCAAATTGCAAACATGAGTCTCATCCAGTGACGGCCTATTTGCCATCATCACCACCAACCCGCAGGCTCACCGCAGCACGATGACGAGCATGTGGCAGAAGGGCGCGAAAACGAGCGCGATCCCTCCGGGAATGAGAAGGACCGAGCCGAGGATGGTGGTGAAGTGCATCACCACCGGCGATCGATCGCCGTCGAAGATGTACCAGTTGAGAACGCGCTCGCGCCACTTGAGCTGCGGGTAGGTCTGAACACGAGTGTTCTATCCTGCGCCCCCCCCCCGTAAAATTCCCGAGACCAAAGGATAGGGGGGAAAAGCAATAATTGAGAAAAAAGGTTTTTGGCTTGCTGCAAGTTTAACTTTCGACTTTCTTTCAATTTAATTTATTTCATCATGCTGAACGGAATAAATATTGAATATAATTGAAAGAAGGCAGTGTCTAACCTCCTGAAGCAATTGAATCTGCCCGTCTCGATCCGAGTACGCACTCAGCCAGCAGCCCATCGTCATACTTTGGAAGAAGAGAATAAGCAGGAAGTAGACGGCTGCAAAATCTTAGGGAGATGAGCGATGACTGTTCAGGACGACTACATCCAGATAATTGGTACAAGTGCGATTGCGTTTTGCTGCACAAACCCCACCTTTTCTCGCTCGATCGCTCAGTTTGAGGAGGGATGAACCGTCAAAAATGAGCATCTGATGCCGGGCGATTACGAGCCTTCCAAAACCAGCGAACATACACATGGACAAGCATACGAAAACAACCTTAAACGGTTGAGAATACGGTATTTATATTACTTTTGCAATTCACCAAAAGGAATTCATATGGCACGAATCTGCAGAGAATGCCCATGCAATATCCGCCACCTTGAACGCGAATGATGTTACTGTACGATTTGCAGCTTACCTGGTGATGCGTAGACAAATGGTGTGTATAGGAGCGTGAAAAAAGCATTTTGAGCCAAGCACGATATCTGCAATTTCATCAAGTGAGGTTGTTCAGACCTATGTCGAACTTGAAGAAAGACAGTGATCAACCTGATTTCACGATAAAGCAGTGCTCCCTTCCAAATAATGATCGCAAGTGTGAATGAGTTAACCACCAACGAAAGCGATCCAACGATATAGAAGAAGTAAAGGGCAATTGATTCCACAATAGGGGAAATGTCGGAAGGAGAAGACATCGATCTTGAACAATTTTGTGGTCACAGGAAACCTGAGCTAGCAACTTCATACAATCACCAATTGCGACGTTTCGTAACGACCAATTTCCTTGAGGAAGTCAGCCGAAAACTTTCGGAAAATGCACGCTGCAATCACAATTAGTAACGCAAACGCGTACGAGCGGACGCAAAGATCAATTTACTTGGCGCACGGATGAAATTAGATCGTAAAATACCACTTGGGGAAGGAGGTAGCACAGGTGCACAGATGGTGCAGGAGTAGACCATCTGCCGGGTAAGCACGAGCACTGGGAAGGAGCACCGACTCCCGGGCTGTGCATTAATCCCTTTCTTCTTCTTGAGATATTTATCACTCTGAACAAAAATAGCGCTTTATGAATGAGATTTGAAAAACGCAATATAGGGGAAGAATTTAGTGTCGAAAAAAGTCTTAGAAAATATATTTATCGTTTCTGAAAGAGTACTCATTATCGAGAAGAAGTTTGAGTAAACAATTGTAATAAAGGTGACGTATAATATGATATCTCTAAATTATAAATTCGCCGATTACAGTTTATATGTTACAATGGTAAGGTCTTGATTTGTTTTCACATAACCCTATCTCCGCATCAGCGCTGCCGGTAGTGTAGCGGTGAGACTGTTCTGATGCTGTAAGGGTTTTATTGATGAATGACAGAAAGTTTTTTTAATCGCAAATTCACCCACCACCTTTGATGATATTTTCACAGCGGGCTTCTTGCCCACCATCTGCAGTGCCTCCTTTCGTACCGCGTCATTGAGCATGAGATAGATTAGGCAGGGAAGACCTGCGAATTTTTTCTTTCTTTCACAATCAGAGCAAGCCATATCACAAAATGATGCTTTTAATCAACTTCATTCAATCATCTTGCATTTCTTCTGCGACGTGGAGGGGTAACTTGAGATAATCATGCAAGTGAATCATACCGTGTACTGCCTGACACATGACCATGCCCGCGATGAGTACAGACGGAGGCGGCACGAACAGGAACTCTTGGAAGACCCAACTGAAGAAAATGACTCTTCTCTTGTCAGATGTGAAGAAGAATTGTTAAACAAAGTGATGAAAGCTCGACAGAACTCTTACACGGATGACGATGCACCGAAGAAGAAGCACACGAACGAGGCTTGCGTGAAAATCTGCAAATATTGGTTCCTATGGAGCAATTCCGCCCCTCCCCTGTTTCTACCAACGCATTTCGTAGGATGAGTGAAACCACGAGAGAAGTATATAATTTGAATCTTCTCACTTTGGCTACTTCTAACCTTCTTCTCATAATTCTCACCTTGGCTTGCAGTCTCTGCACAGACGTCGACCTGCTCGCGTCCTGTATCAGCTGACTCGTCTTCGCTCGAACGATGCCGAACATGACCACGAAGAGAGCGGGTAGGCACAGAGCAAGGAACACGTCGTGGTACATGTTTGGACGGTTGGGGTACTGTAATTGATCGTATACTTACATAATTGGACAATGGATCTCGCAATTGTCTAGCAGGCGAGAAACAGAGAGTCATATGAAGATACGAACCTCATCCGATGCATGCCCGGGGATGAACGGATTGAAGGCGCAAAACTGCTCGGCCGAGTTAGGCAAGGGCGGTCGCGTGAACAGCGATTCGGCCATGCCGTACAATATTGTGAACGCGATGTAGAATGCACTGGTCTTTCCCTGTAAGAGTAATATTAGAACAACTGATAAATTCAGACGACTCTCTTTTTTAACTGAATATTCCAGGTCAGTTTTTGGACATCAATTTAATTGGTATTCAAAAAAAGAAAAGATACCTGAAATATCCAGGACATCTCCGTCAGCTCGCACATTCTATTGATCACCAGCAGGATGCAATTGCAGGATGAAACGATCCAGAAAACTGCAAAAATCATATATTCGGTAAATCAAAATGTTTTTGACTCACAAACTTCGCCGCTGCCCACGATCCAAGCAAGGATAGGATCCGAACAGAACACCATTCCTCGAACCATCGTCACTCCGAACAGCGTGCCAAAACAGGCGAGACCGCCCATGTCGGCAAGCGCGACGAGCAGCATGAACTATAAAATAGAAACTGTAACTTCTGATTGTTTTGACCAGGTTGTTGTTATTGTTTTGAATCGGAAGCAGTAGCAAACCTTGTAGCACGTCATGCGACGCTCCCTGTAGAAGACGCGGAGCGCCGGGAGGTAGAGGATCTGAATTGAATCGTAAATTTGACTATGCTCATTTACTTCGAAATTCTGATAAGATTTCAAATTCTGAAGTGAGATACAATGGGAAGAAAGTTGTAAATCTAACCTGGCAAGCCGTAGAGAACACAGTAGAAAATATGCCCAGCAGTAGTTGCGGCTTTCCGAACAGTGTCGTCCATTCTTCAGGAGTGTGAGAGCTGAAATTAGAATCCCTACTTCAGATTTAAATATTGGGAAATGAGGAGAATAGTTCTGACCTGCAATTGTATTCGGGCGCCGCGAAGGTTTCCGTGATGAATCGAATTTGGATCGCCATCTGGAAATTCTCAGTGAAATTGAGATCGGCCGAGAGCACCATACTGATCCAGACGGTGTCACTGCGTCTCGCGACAACTAAGCAACTAAGTTCATTGCAGACACTACTATACACATCAACAAAACAGGAGCGCTACAAAACTTCACGAAAATCAAGTCAACAGGAAACCGATGGCGTCATGTAGAGTTTAAATTCTGCAGAATAATGAGAGCATCGAACGACAAGCCGCTCAAATTTAAAGATCACTAATTTTGAGAACTAGGTGGGAGAGGACGGGGTTTGATTGACCTCTGTGGGATTGAACTGCGCGGCAACAAGCGACTGTGATTTCATTTTCCGTAACAGAGATCTCAAAACAATCGTTGCAATTGGGTGAACGTGGGATTGTGAGACCGAAGTAAATATAAAGACTAGGCCAACCTTAGTGTTTACTAGGGTTGATCGTTCGGCTTTCGGAACGGCCGAATGAGAGTGATCAAAATTGCCTCGTTCCGTAATTGATTCAATTAGCGCTCGGAATGAGTTCGGACAATGAACTAATTGGATTTCTCATTCCGGAACGGCCATTGTTCGACTCTCGGCCGTTCCGAAGTGAAGGGATAATTGGATCAAAAGTTCGGAATTCCGTCATTCCGTTCCGAACGATCAACCCTAGTGTTTACTTACAGAAAGCTCAAAATGAAGAGTGAATAGTTTGCACATTCACGTCCCTTCTCAGCGAGTCCAACAAAATAAATTTGGTGAACGAAAGTCGGGAAAAATAGTGGACCAAGTATACATCAGCGCCGTCTACATTTTAGCGCTTGTGCATGACAGCGCAGGTGATTGTGTAATGCCATCTCCCTATTCTGCGTGCTGAGAGTGAACGTGAAATGGGCTCACAGATAAGACTTTATAAAGAAATCATCTTATGATTCATTTTGCTCACTATTAACGGATAATGAGGTGAGCGAGCAGGCGAAATGACAAAAGTATAGTAAATTCTCCTCGTTCCGCCCGTACCAGTGCACTACTTCGCAGTGGGCGTAATACTTCCTCGTGATTAACATTTATATGGATCATCGTATTGGTATTTGCTCTGACAGATCTGCCGTTAATGTCAAATGCATGAATGATATTTCATTCCGCCAGATTGGAGCTGTTGTTTGATGCGGGAAGATCTTTGATGCATGCTTTCGTAAGCATTTGAGAGGATGTAAGATTTAACGAGTCCAAAAAGTCAATTTACCCCGTGATCAAACACAATGCAGAAAAAAAACAGAAAAATGCGTGAATTTCAGTGCGTAACCTCACTAAAGGACATGGGACATTTATCGCATAATTTGCCAGTCTCGAAATGAGGTTGGCACCACAGTGCGTGTACACCAGATGATCGCAAAGTCGGTGTGTGGAATTGAATGAACTCGTTCACAACCCATCAATCCATCAAACAAGTGATCATTATCCTATCCGGTTCGTGAGAAACGCTGATCCAGCGTGAGGCGATTGTGCTAAGATGTAAACTCGTGTGAACGAGTCCATTAGTGTGTGTATCACATTTTTAAAATGATACGATGGTAATTGCATTCCTACTAAAATATTCCGTGCGGCAATCGCGTTAGCTCCGCCCCTTTTCAATTCGTTTTTCGCGATTTCCGCCTATTTTCACTTGTTTTTCTTAGTTTTTAATGATAAAACTGGATTTCTGGTATGGTTTTACGCTCGTCAAGCATCAATTATATATTTAATGCTTAATTTTAAGCGCGGTCTTAGTTTAATAGCAATTTCGTTACGCGCGGAACAATAAACAACTGCGCGTCAAAATGTGATATTCTGATCGTTGTTGCAAATTTGTTCTGGCTCGGAGTGGCAGTACATATTTCTATATTTTCAATATAAGTTTTCTGACGATCGTCTCTCGTTCTCGACATTTTTCAATAGAGATGCCATTTATACATGATACGGAACAGTGTAATTGGAATCAGTGATGCGAAATCGTGTGGGTTTTCACTGACTCATCTTCTGAGAAATATGTATTCTGGGAGATACAGAAAAAATGTGATATACCAAGCAAATAACCTTCTCACACCAACCTACAGACCTTTTTGTTGTCGTAGTATTTCGTCTTTGCCAGCGGAAAGTTCGACAAACTCATCGGGTATCTAGACGATAATAAAATGATATATGATCGAAGATTGAAATACTAATAAAAAATACTCGATTCGAGTAAAGAAAAGGTATGAATGAACATGTGACATCAACTGGTGGAGGAATAAGCAACTGATAGGGTCATGTTGACGCTGCTCACGGGTGTAGTCATTTCGCCCTCCTGAAGAATATTCAGTCAGAGAAAAAACTTTTTGCTAAAACTGACAAGATTTAAGCTTCTTTCATCTTACATTGCTTCAGTTCAAGTCTGTTTCAATATTCTTACCTTCTTATTAGCATCAGCGAGAGGCCTTTTGCCAATCATTCGCCATGCCTCTTTTTGCACCTGTCGATTAAGCGCGAGGTAGATAAAGCAGGGAAGACCTGCAAATGAGTGTCTGAGTTCCCCAAAAGATTAAGCTTCATTCCTTATATTTTCATTATTAGCCAAAGTGGAATCAAAATGGAACAAAAAAAAGAACAAGTTACCATGCACTCCTTGCACCATCACCATGCCAGCAGTTAGGAAGAATGGCGGAGGAACGTAGAAGAACTCCTCAAATACCCAACTGCAAATGTTAGTTTGGATTTTAAAATTAGAACAGAAAATAATCAAACATACACCGCAGATGAGATGCCGAAGAAAAAGCAAACGAAGGATGCTTGCGTGAAAATCTAAAGGAAAAATCAAATTCTAATACTAATAAACGAGCTGACCTTTGCTTGCAGAGCTTGCGTAGCGTTCGCGCTTTTAATCATCTAAACGATTTAACAATAATTATATATTTGTAAAATACAAAGTTCACCGAATTCGAGCGGAATAGTCCGCACATGACAATGAACAGTGCGGGCATGCCAGTTGCCAAGAAGGTGTCGTGGTACATATTGGGCCGATTAGGATACTGTAATCGCTTGGCATCGAATGAATTCAAACGAAAAAGAAACCTCATCCGGTGCATGTCCCGGGATGAAGGCGTTGAAAGCGCAGAATTGATGAGTGGAATTGGGCACGGGAGGACGGGTGAAGAGGGATTCAAAAAGTCCATAGACGATTGTAGCAACGATGAAGAGGGTGCTTGGACGGCCCTGTACATAAATTTCCAAGGAAATTACGACAGTGTTAGGGTACTTGAAATAGATGCGATCGTCCCGTTAGCTCGCACATTCTATTGATAACAAGTAGTATGCAATTACACGAGGAGACGATCCAGCAAACTGGAAATGAAAAAGGTCGCCGATTCGGAATACTATCTCGACACTCTGTCCGTGAGAGAGTGTGTGAGATGTATTTCGAACTTTAGATTGATTTTACTCACACACTTCGCCGCTGCCCACGAACCAGGCCAGCTTCCAGTTGGAGCAGAACACCATTCCACGGATCATCGTGTACCCGAACAGTGTACCAAAGCAGGAAAGTGCGCCGACGTCAGCGAGCGCGACGAACAGCATAATCTGCATTGAATTTTCAAATAATTTGCTTGTTTTTTGTTGACCTTGTATGAAGTGAGCCTGCGCTCTCGGTAGAACACGCGTAGAGCCGGGATGTAGAGAATCTGTAATGAAACATTGCTTGGTGGTGGTGATCGTCTCAAAATCGATAAGCAAACCATTTTTTCGAAGGTGTTCACTGACCTGGCACACTGTTGAGAAGACGATCGACCAAACTCCAAGCTCGTATTGCGGTTTGCCGTACAGCTTGCTCCACTCGTCAGGGGTGTGCGCACTTGAATTTTATTGTTTTTCTTTTTTCTTAAATATTTGCAGTCAGCTCACCTGCAATCGTACTCGGGCGCATTTATCGATTCGGCGATAAAGCGAATGGACATCTTAAAGGAAACATTGGATCGTATGTGAACATACAAATGATATTCCATTTCTGATAAACTCTTAGACCTCGTATATTTATATATAGATCCGCATGTTTTCATCCGACGTTTCGCTGAAATAGAATGACCGAGAGGGCTGATGGACGGCAGCGTGAGTGAATGAGTCATATCTATTTCGGCGAAAGGTCGGATGAGTATGAATGAAAGAGAATGATATCTGATGAGATGAGAACATAATACGTATATTATGGAGAATACAACATACGCCATCACTACCGTAACCGTTCGGTGTATGTGAACATGGCGGAAAGACCAAATCGGGAATGGACAGTCCTCATTAGTGCGGTGACGGTGATGGAGAAACGAGCTGATCTACGACTCATTATGAACAAGGCGTCTGAAGCTGCACCCATAAGACCTTGCAAATGTATTTCGGACAAAGTCTTTATTAATCATAAACAAAATAATTTCGCACACGATCGATCACTCATAGCTCGCAATAACGTCGAACTTCAACAGTTCCTCAACCTTGCCTTCTTTGGCCTTTTCGATGGCCCTAGTATCGAGAACGTCCTGCAGCTTCATTAGCGGCTTTTCGAAGGGTCCTCTAACAATCGTCCGAAGAACGTCTTCTCCAGTTCCTTTTTCGACTTGATCGACAGTTTGTTGTAAGCTGCAACCACCTACAAACAACAAAATGGCCTTACTTATTTTTTTATTTTTTTCACCACTTCAGACCAATTCGAAATTCATGTTCACGATTCGGTCGGAGATCAGTGGCCAGGCCTGGAACACAATAGGCAATTGTGTTGCAGAAGAAAAGCTGCTAGATCGTACCAGGTCAACTCCTTTTCCCCATCTAAAATACCGGCTAAAATAAAACGGAGAATGTAGGACTCGCATCGCAGTAGATTTTCTCCAAAATGGTCATTCTCATTCAGGTTCCCGCTTACCATTCTGAAGAAGGCGTTGGACTAATCGCCAAGTTGTACCATTGTTTCATTGAGTGCTCGGACGTTCTCCTCGAAATTTGCAAGAACCATCTGAATTGATCGAAAATCATTTGCCAATCAAATTTTGAATACTGCGTGCTCACTTTTGAAAATTCAAGTTTGCCTTGACCGTTTCTGCTGTTTCCGCCGATCTTCTCGGTCGTATTCCCCTTTTTAAAGAGGAGACGACTTCCAGATATTCTGCCCGTTTATCGATCGGTACAGCTCGAATGTACGTGGCTGAATGTGAGGGGAATCAATCTTGAAGAAAACCTGATTTCGAAATTGCGACACAAATCGTTGAAAACATTCGGCCCACAGCTCACCGGCGCAGCTCGTGAACAACTGATCCGCAGTCATTTCCAAGTGCTTAGCTTCGTCATTGATGACCGCCCACTTATCCTGATCATCGCGATAGAGTGCAAAGACGAAGATCAGATAGATGGGAAGAAACATCTCAAAAATTATTCTAAAAGCCGACACTCCTCAAATACAAAAAGCAGTGATTGCGTGGGTGAGCATTCGTGAAATGTATACAGGCTATGCAATGCCTTTTCTCACTCTCACTCCCTGTTTATCCAGCGGAATGTATACTCTGGGAGAGTCTCTTCAGGCCGCGTTACTTGTCACAGATTAGAGAAACGAGAGAGCGGGCGAAATGTGAATAGTATTTTCCGCAATTTCATTTCTGTGATCCTCCAATCTAAATGAAGTGGAGAAAACACTTGTATTTTTTGGCTTTAAATATCAATGATTATTCATTGAACCGTACCTTCAATTACAATAATACAACAATGACTTAATACTTTGGGAACGATGGGACTGGTAAACTTCAGTGATACCCAAAACAGACCGGATGAATAGATTACGTCATGATTCCTGTGTCTATGCAATGGGGATTACTCTCGTTCCTATACGAAATATCGACGAAAACATCTTACGATAAGGATGTAAAACAGTCAGATTTATGATAGGAGAAGCAAGCGAGAAAAAGCCGTATGTCTGCAATATATTTCAGATGCACTAGTAGTTACGTTTTTTTCATGTTTTTCATGTTTTCACGTACGATCATCATCAGCCTCTCTGGAAGTTCACTATTCCAAATTTCCATGAGGTCCAAGAGCCAAAGACTTGCGCCTACGGCCACCCCACATGGAAGTAGCATCTGATACGTGAGAGCCTGTAACGATATTTCGCTTCCAAGAGTGCACACGATGACGAACTCACTCGAGCAATGGACTCGTGTTGTCGCTTCACAGATGGGCTCTGCAAAATATTTATGTGTATTTGGATGAAAAATGATGCGTAATCGGAAATATGATTACGTACCGTTTGCTCTATTCACATTATAAGCTTTCGCCTAACGACGAAGATAAATGTCATGACAATAGGTGGGAAAACGCATACGAAGGCATTTAAAAGAATTGCTCGAGTGGTACCATAAATGGAATATTCTGAGAGAACATATTACCTAATATTGGATAGCGTTCCTGGTCGACTTACTCGAAGTGACGTAGGCTTCCAAATGAAGCTTTTTGACAAATTTTCGTGGTTCGGCTGTCATTTCAAGATAAAGGAATGCCTATAGGCATCCATTAAACAGATCAATTGCGCCAAACCTTGCTTACGGTAGGTAATGTGAACGGTGAGAAACAAAGCACGCACATGCATGCGATTTGTAGGAGTGATTTAGGGTTTCGAATGCTGGATACGTCGCCCAGAAGGTAGAGACGATAAGCGAAAAAGAGCAGGAGTATCACGAGAGATTGCTGCACGAAGAGAGTATGCAGGGCTGTGTACAGAGCATTTATGCGCGAAGACTAGCAGACACAATCGAACCGTGACACAGTCGGCATAGATTTTCGCTGATGAGCGCACAAGGTCCAAGAAAAACGAATATCACCGAACCCTCGTGATCGCACAATATTCTGCGAATTCCACGTTACATTGGCGGTAAAATAAGTCACCCACCTTACGCTTCCCAGCGCGCTCACAATTGCAGACGATAAGTCGATTACCGCATTACAAAACAGAAACATCGCATAAGATCGGAGAGTTTTAGGAGTTCTCAAGCATTTTGTAGGTTTAATTACAATTTTTTTTAAAAAAGAAAACCTGAAAATGATTGCAGCAATAAGGCAAATATTGAACATGATGGCAAGTGTGTTGAGCATCCAAACAACAACAAGGTGAAGTTTATCATTGAAAGTTATCATTACTGAAAGATATTCGATGCTAAATCTGAACCGCACGCGGGAATAATTGAAGAGTATTGATGTTGTACGCCTGAAAATATTCCGCTTGAATGGGGATAATGATGATGAATGTCTTTGTATGGCATGTGACACTAAAGTGAGTCATTACTTATCAACAGCTTGTTTCGGTCTAAAAATGTTATTGTTGCTGTATTATTACATTCACCATTTTAGATCACTCGCCTCTTCTTTTCTCCCCCCCCCCTCCTAGAACGTTCGTCATAGTCAGCTCGAAAAGGGGACAACTTCATCTTTAGCTGAGCACATGCTTACAGAAAATACAAAAAAAAACTTTCATCATTATCTGCCATCTCAAAATGTTTTCCTGAACAAGCCTTGCAATTTAGAGGATAAGGCATGATGATGAGGTGGCCAATCGTTCTCAAGAAGCGGCGAGATTCTTCAATTGTTTTTCATTGTGCCGAAACAAACCGCAAGATAACGTGCCGCATACAATAATGTCGCCCGATTTCTGAACCCAATTTTTACAAGACTATTGTGTCGCTCATTGCAATCGTTACATCCATTCAACTTCTGACCAAGAAACGTGTCGGAAATCAGAAATTGTTGACTTTATCGGAGAGGTTCTCATGTTTTTTCACAATGCGATACTGATCAAGGAGCTGCGGGAAAATTATTATGCTCTGTTCGACACGATCTCGTCTCTCCCAAGAATATTAGAATGTAATCTCACAGACAATGAGAAAAAAACGAATTGAATTTTGTTCACTTTTGTAAATGACTGTGGAAGATGCTGCCGTTCAATTATCTAGCAGTACCTACTTCAAATTTGTGTGTAATTTAAGATTTTTTTAAATAATGGAATATTTTAGGTAATGTCATTCCACGTGGTTGCTTCTTCAATTGGCATTTTGATGATATTGTACATGGAATGGAGCAAAAAGTAAGCACGCAAATAAATCAAATAATCCAAAATTTATGGGTCAGAAGATTGAGAAAGCTTCTTGCCCATGCCTCACTTACACTGTTGATGGATGTTCATGGGTTCTGGACGCTTCTTATCAGTCTGAGCACTCTCATCAATAGTCTTCTTACGCTACATTCCTATCTCACTATGAGGTATACGATAATATTTCGCTCTACAACTATTTTTTTGTCAGAAACCCTGCGGATATTCTCGTAACCGCGTCAACATGCGTGGTCCGTCGTGCGCCATTGATATTGTCGATCCATGGTTAACTTTTTGACACGAAAAGCGAAACTGAATGTTTGAAGGCTCCATCTACTCACAAGTAGCCATGGCTGTGGAGCGCTATCGGGCTTCGAACAATGCTTCCAATTATGAAAACACAAAAAGAACCAGCGGACTCTGGCTTAGCGCTACGCATGTTAGATATTATGTTTGTGCCAAGTGCTAACGATACACCGCTCTTTAGTTCGCCGTAGCCCTAATAATGTCCTCCTTACACATATCTTCGTATGGTTCTGATTGGACCGGCGCTCATTGTACGGTTGTCAATCCTTCGGGAGGCCTGATCTTCATTGTTCTGGCGGTATAGACAGGCAATTTTTTCAATTACAATTGCAATTTTTGCTCCTTTAGTCGACAACTTTCGTGTGCGAGTTGTCTTCAATTGTTACATTCAAACGACTGCTCACCAGAAATCAGATCTTACGTGTCGGAAATCAGGAATTGTTGTCTTTATCGGAGAGGTTCCCATGATTTTTCAAGTATTGTTTTTTCAACAATCCAACTTCAGATTTCAACTGGCTGAGAATATTCGTATGCTCAAGGTGCTAATCCCCATCATATGGTATTCCAAAAAAATCAAATATCACTTTTGGACACTGATCGTAGGACACACACCTCCCTGGGAATGTTCGGTTCCGTATTATTTCTGATCCTTAAAATCGTATTCCCTTCTCCAGATCTGTACCCGCTGATAGAGGTACAGTAGTATTTACTTTGCTGACATTTTTACTACTTTTGGCAGGAATCGATCAATCTGCTCTACCTACAAGGCATATTGATGCCGCTCATACTGATTTTTAGATTCAGGTTCAATTTGATAGAATTTTGAGTTAGATATCTGATTGTATACTCAGGAAAGAGAGGCACAATGCACAGAATATGCTAACGTTAAACACGACGACCGGAATTCAACTTGCCACACATCACGCACAAATAATCACCAGAGGGTGGTAGCACAACGATCTCAAACGACGTCAAAATCTATTCTGTTAATGAACTTTTGCTTCATATTCTATTAAGGCATTTTCGATAATCAGTGTTCCGCTTATCGTTCAAAGAATCTCATTTTTTTCGATGATAAACTGATTCCCGGGAGGCTCAGAGTCAATCACTCATTATGAGGAATGAAATGAGGAATGCGGGAAATTTTGTGCACATCCCAAAACACCGCTTCATTTGTTCATTGGACGGGTCATTTGAATGTTCGCATTCCAACCATCTTGCGGAATTCATCGCGAACAGCGGCATTGAGCACGAGATAGCTGAGACAGGGAAGACCTGCGAGGAAGCATGCGCATACATTATTCCGCCATCGAACTTGAATTACCATGAACTGCCTGGACCATGATCATGCCTGCGATTAGCACGGAAGGAGGGGGCACGAAGAGGAATTCTTGCACGAGCCAACTGAAATGGGATTATTGAAAAATTTCGTAAATGAGAATCCATGGCGTCTTCTGCTTTAATTTTTTTCACATTCTCAAGTACGTGTGAAAAATCCTAAAACTAGTTCTCACATTGTTGACGATGCTCCGAATAGGAAGCATACGATCGTAGCCTGAGTGAAAATCTGCAGATAGATTTAATATTTTCATAGGGGGAGGTACTCGCTCACTTTCGCTTGAAGGGCCGCTGCCGAGCTGGACTGCTGTATCATCTGAGACGATTTCGAACGGACAAGCGCACATAGTAAAACGTACAGCGCAATCAGTGTCGTCGTCAGGCAAATGTTGTGAATCATGTTAGGGCTGTTCGGATACTGTAACAAGTTATTATTCAAAAAGAAGTATGGATCTCCAACCTCGTCCGGAGTATGATCGGGAATGAAAGGATTGAACGCGCAAAATTGGTGACGCGAATTCGGCACTGGTGGTCAAGTAAATAGCGATTCTAACAACCCGTAGATAATAGTGGCTAGCATTAACAGGGAGCTTGGGCTGCCCTGAAATAAGTAAAGACATGGCATAGTAATCACATGAAATTTCACTTGAAATATCCAGGCCTTCTCCCATAATTGACAAATACGATTAACTACCAAGAGCAGGCAATTGCATGAAGAGATGATCCAGAAAACTGGAAATAATTTAGTTCGGATAGGATGCGGAATAAGGAAACTCACAAACTTCGCCACTACCAACGATCCAAGCAAGCGTTGGATTAGAGCAGAATACCAATCCTTTGATCATTGAGAAGCCGAACAATGAACCAAAGCATGTGAGGCCACCCATGTCAGCAATCGCCAGAAGGAGCATTATCTGGAATTCATTTATTCAAAAAAAATCTCACACAAGGTAAAAGAACCTTGTAGCACGTGAATCGTCGCTCGCGAAAGAACACTCTAATCGCGGGGATGTACAGAATCTGAATCGCAAGATTTGTAATCATCTTGAAAAATATTGAACCTGGCATACTGTGGGAAATACCATAGACCAGATTCCCAGCAGCAATTGCTCCGACCCGTGTAATTTTGTCCATTCTTCAGGGGAGTGAGCGCTGTAAGTTCTCCCTAAATATTTGCAATTATTCTAAAATCAAACCTGCAATCGTATTCTGGGGCAGCGAAAGATTCGAAAATGAATCGAATTTGAATTGCCATCTGTAAGAAAATGGCATTTATATATTTATAAGCAAGAAACAGCTATCAGCTAACAATGAAAGGTGACATTAGAACCGAGTGAAGACGTGTGCTAGTTGTTTTTATAGGCTTTCAATGATGAACTAAAGTGCCACCTTCGAATACTCATTCTAAGTAAATTAGCATAAAATTGGACCGTCAAGACCAAAAAGACTTACGTGCTGTTAATCTTTCAACGAATCGTCATAATGCCTAGAATGACTTGACTCCCTGGAGGCACTGAGAGACTAGCCTTTAATAGGCGTTTAGATGATCTTTCGTTATTGTTCTTTACATATTTCGTGGCCCAATGAAAAGAAACACAGAAATTATTCTCGACATAATGTTTCTGACTTGCTCGATCGTCAGATGAGTTTTTTCAACTTTTTTATCAGAGGAACAACTATAATTTCCACTTAAAAATTACATTTCACAATCTCCCTACCAATCGATCCCTCCACTGAAGTGTGCGACAGAACGATCTCAAGCTATACCCCACTTGTTCACACCTTTCTAACATCAACTTTATCAGCGTCAGCCCAGGATTAGTTCGGATCAGCGTGAATGCTGACAATCATTGAATGAAACAGGACGATAAATGCGATGCTAAGATCTACTCCAGCTTATCAAGAGAGGAAGCTATGTGGACAAAAAGGAAGTCATGTCGACTTTAAGCTTTTGCCCATTCTCTTCTATACTTCTCCCGAATTTCAGCGTAATGTGGCTTGTTTTACTGCTTCTTTCATTATTTCGATGCCTCGAATCTTTTGTGTTTTCCTGCGATGAAGTCAGTCGAGTACGTCTGCACAGCTACCATCACTTTTGAAGTCCGATTGCAGTTGATGAATACCGATTTTGAAGAGTACTCTCAATATGCATGTGTTGTTACGCAAGAAGGAGCAAGTTTCATTATTATTATTCTAGATGTATTATATATTTACAATTGTCCGTTGCAGTTCTCAACTCAAGCCCCTTCTCAATTTAGAAAAGTCTTTATTAGTTTTAACGAATCACTATACAGGTTAATTTTGGTTATTGTTTTTTATGAGAACTGACTGTTTTTTAAAATTAATTCTTCCTGGTGAAATTGAAATCGTGAAATCAAATTTAGTTTTGCCGACATTGAGAGTCAAGGTAATGGCTGTTTGGAAAACAGCGAGAGCACGCCTTGGAAGATATCAAGCGACTATCAAGAATTAGATTGCAATTACGAAATTACTCTCTTACTGACAAGCGAGGTATTAAGCATTGTCAAGCCGATCAAAGGGGTATGCTTATTTTCAACTTTGTATTTTGTTTGAAAATCTTTGCAGCTTTCCAAGTTCACTGAGGGATCGGCCATCTTCGTTGTTCCCCAAACCGGAATGTGGTTGAACAAGATGGTTTCGAGAGGAGACGGCAATATTACGGTGTATGACGGAGCGGGGAGCGGAGAGGATGAAGATCGATATTTCTTGCAGACATGGGAGTAAGTTTTACCCATTATTTTTTTATTACATCTTGCTATCTTGCAATCTTGGTGCAATCTTAGTATCATGGTGCTTGCAACAATGCATAGCTCTAAAACTCCTCAATTCGGCTGGTAAATTATAAATCGTTTCATCTTGTGAATCGCCTTTACAATTCGCAAAAAGTGACACAGATGTGAATCAATACCGGAGTGGATCTACACCTTCGTAAACGTTCTTACAATCGAGGCAGACCCAACTTGTTCGAGTTTGATACATCACTCAAACGACCTCTCCAAACAAGGACGTTAGTCAAGCGTGTTTGTAATAACCACTGGCGTACTTATTACGTACCATTAAAAATAAGACAAGGATGATAATATCAAAATTTCCTTCCGCCAAAATAATAAGAAAATACGGGAAAAATCTTACATCGATCCACTCTGGAAATAGTGGCTGCGTCGTTGTTTTCTTACAATTAATCTTATCACTTTTTTGCACTATTCAGAATCGACCATCGATCGACATGATCGCGTGGTAGTTCTCAACAGCGGACGCAGTGACGACTTGCAAAACCGAGATACAGGCATCCAGTC
This sequence comes from Pristionchus arcanus, assembly GCA_900490705.1. Taxonomy (NCBI): domain Eukaryota; kingdom Metazoa; phylum Nematoda; class Chromadorea; order Rhabditida; family Neodiplogasteridae; genus Pristionchus; species Pristionchus arcanus. The sequence goes on from LS485884.1 coordinate 166,566, forward strand.
GTTTGTCTACCTTGTGATTGGAGATTGGTTTGTATTCTTTGACTAGAGTCTTTAGACTACTTCATTTCCTCACAAAAATAACGTTTGTATTGCAGGGAAGTGTCCAACGTTGATGTGAGCATGCAGCTAACGTTCGATACGGAAAATTTCGGAGACGGAAATACCGGCACCGTCGGAGTCATGAAGTCTGGACCAATTGACTAGTGAGCATTTATAATGATGCGAAAAATGATCTTAACACGGAACAGCTATCGCAACGGTACACACAGCGACTATTTCCTTGCAAACTATTTTGAAGTAAGACAAAGTTACTTTTCCTAACTCGATCGCATCGATATCAAGAGTGAACCGTATTCCATATATTTTACCCAGATCCAATGGATTCCAAAGCGCATTCCAAGCAACGAAATATCTAGTAATCAAGATAATATCTACGTCGATTTAAAAGTGTCGCCGTATAACGATGGTGAGCAAATTTTGAAATTAGAAAGTTGTTGTTATTCCAGAATATGACTCCGTTTGCGTAAGAATCGAGCAAAATGAGAAGGATCCGGCACAGTGAAAAAAGTCGATTCTCTGAAAGTTTGCGTAAAAAGGTTACTAAGGATGCCGAAGACGGTGGCCATATTCATTTTTCATGTCGAGCCTCCGTTGGCTCCAGATAACGTCACGTCTAAATCGACCTTTTATCTCTCTTTTTTCGACCATCTATTTTAAGATTTTCTAAAATTACGAAAATATGTCCCAAGGGGTAAAATTTGATGCTGATCACGCCTGTATTGTTCTTTTTTCATAATTTTCAAAAAATGATTACTTAAAATTATCAGCATGAAAAATGACCCCTGGGGGCATATGACGCCGTTTGCGTAAGAATCGAGCAAAATGAGAAGGATCCGGCACAGTGAAAAAAGTCGATTCTCTGAAAGTTTGCGTAAAAAGGTTACCAAGGATGCCGAAGACGGTGGCGATATTCATTTTTCATGTCGAGCCTCGGTTGGCTCCAGATAACGTCACGTCGAAATCGACCTTTTATCTCTCTTTTTTCGACCATCTATTTTAAGATTTTTCTAAAATTACGAAAATATGTCAAAAGGGGTAAAATATGATGCTGATCACGCCTGTATTGTTCTTTTTTAATAATTTTCAAAAAATGATTACTTAAAAAATCTAACTTTTGTTGTTCTGATTCTAGGGCTGAGCGACCGGCACAGGTCGACGCGCCTTGAAGAGTAGATTTCAAAACCATATACGCTTTTGAAAATCTGCCCTGAGGTTTGCGAATGAGACAGCAAAAACTGACGCGTAATCACCTCGAAACGATGTCATGGCCCCTTGATCGACGCTCTTCCCTGTCTGCGCTCTCTCGATGCGACACACTCTCTCGCGATAGGAAGGCTGGGAGCGCAGCTAGAGGGGAAGGGAAGAGGGTCGATCATGGGGCTGGGACGTCGCTCTTGGGAAATTTGGGGTCAGTTTTTGCTGTCTCATTCGCAAACCTCAGGGCAGATTTTCAAAAGCGTATATGGTTTTGAAATCTACTCTTCAACGCGCGTCGACCTGTGCCGGTCGCTCAGCCCTAGAATCAGAACAACAAAAGTTAGATTTTTTAAGTAATCAGTTTTTGAAAATTATGAAATAATAACAATACAGGCGTGATCAGCATCAAATTTTACCCCTTGAGACATATTTTCGTAATTTTAGAAAAATCTTAAAAGAGATGGTCGAAAAAAGAGAGGTAAAAGGTCGACTTCGACGTGACATCATCTGGAGCCAACCGAGGCTCGACATGAAAAATGAATATGGCCACCGTCTTCGGCATCCTTGGGAACCTTTTTACGCAAACTTTCAGAGAATCGACTTTTTTTACTGTGCCGGACCTTGCTCGATTCTTACGCAAACGGCGTCATATATATGTCCGGGTCGATATACAGTTGAATCATCTGATGACGATCAACATTGGTGCTACACAATATTGTGGCCGGTACCGCCAGCTATGGGATTTACTTTCCTTGTGAGTTTAGATAGACAGAAGTAAAATGGTATCGGATTGCTTCAAAAAAACAACCTAGTATTTGATAGGGTAAATATGATTATTTAAAGAGATGATTGAGTAGTACGGATAATTTGTTTGCTTCGCACCTAAAAAGTTAAACAACGACTTATATACAGATTTAGGAAGCGAGTGCGCTGTGTAGCTCTACCGGAGACACGCTACCAATCGTGACCTCAGAGCCAGTGAGTGAAACTAAATTGGAAATTCCCCATAGTTTTCAGAGGTTTTTTATCAATCCTTTTCGCAGGTTAACTTCCTTCTTTGGAAGTTTGCTCAATTACATTTCGGATGGGAGGGTGTTTGGCTCGGATTAATCTGCGACAATGGTAAGTAATTGCCTCAAAAATCAGAAACTGTGAATGCCAAGATAATAACAATGCAATAATAATAGCCCTATATAATATTATAATTAAGAAACCGAGTCTTTGCAATGGCAAGATGGGCAGCCGTTCAGTCCGTTCAACGGCGATCTAGGCAACATTACCTATCTTGCCACTAATACAATTGGAAATTATAGGATCATTGTGCTCGGATTCGGTTCATTACGCTCAAGCTTACCCCTATAGTGGGCAGTGGGTAACACTGAGAAACGATGAAACAATCGGCTATGCGGTTTGTGCTCAGAGGTGCGCAGATCATGCTGTTGTTGATATCACTTTTACATTTTTCTCGCATGTTTTTGACGGCTTATAAGTGTCGAATGAAATAACTGTTTTCAACTTAATTATCAGAGCAATGCCCTCAACTAAATCGGTAACAGTCGAAACAACGACAGCTGATTCAACAATACCGTTGACGACGAGTCAGGGGTAAGCAACACGTACAAAATGATGACCTTGTCCGTTCCACCCTATACGACTGATCTGGTATGGGCCACCAACTTGGATCCAAGAAGGAAGGAATTTTCATTTTGGAATGATTTCAGCATTACAGAGGTCTCCCGAATCCGTACTTTACGGGGTCCTCAACGGAGTCGACAACAGTCGAAACTACGATAGCTGATGCAACAATAGCATTGACGACGAGTCAAGGGTAAGCAACAAGAACTATAAAATGATCTTGTCCGTTCAACCCTCTATGGTATGGGCCACCAACTTCGATCCAAGCAGAAAGGCGTTTCCAAGATGATGATTGGAATTGATTTATAATTATTTCAGCATTACAGAGATCTCCCAAATCCATCCTTTACGCTGCCCTCAACAGAGTCGACAACAGTCGAAACAACGATAGCTGATACAACAATAGCATTGACGACGAGTCAAGGGTAAGCAATAAGAACTATAAAATGAACTTGTTCTTTCAACCCTCTATGACTGATCTTGTATGGGCCACCAACTTCGATCCCAGCAGAAAGGAGTTTCCAAGATAATGATTGGAAATTGTTTTTTAATGATTTTAGCATTGCAGAGACCTCCCAAATCCATCCTTTACGGAGTCAACCACAATCGAAACAACGACAGCTACTACATCAATACCGTTAACAACAACCCAAGGGTAAGCAACAATAACTATAAAATAATCTTGTCCGTTCGCCCCTCCAGTGACCGAGATCCTGATCTTCTCTTTAGGTAAAGAATTCGACTATTTAGGCGGTTTATTCGAAAATGAGTTAAGACAAACAGTCGAACTTAGAGTTCCTCAACCTCTCATTCGCGTCCAGACTGATGTTATCTGTCTAGCGAATAAGACAAGGCTGTTTTACTGTTCTCAGCATACCAATATAACTTTCTGTTGGCCCATTATCCTCTTCTTCATTATCCAGCTCTTCTCTGCCCGCGTGGGCCATCGCCACTATCGTTGTTTGCGTCGTGCTTTTCTTAGCTGCTCTTCTCGGAATTGTAATGCTTGTGAGAAGGCAGAGAAACCTGCGAGCTCAAATCATGGAGGTATCGACGCAATTTTTAAAGAAAAAAATGAAACCAATAATTGAGGATCAAATCTACAAAGCAAAGAACAATAACGATCGTTCTCCCCAAGCAAATTCGCGATATTACAAAATGAATGAGTGGGAAATCGAGCGGAAATTCGTCAGCATAGACATCTCGCGCATGCTAGGAGAGGGTGCATTCGGAAGCGTTTTCTTGGGTATTTGTAAATGATATTCCGAAATAAATCTGTATTCAGGTCGGGTACTAGCCAAGAATATCCCGCTTGGAGTGGGCAGATCGATAGTGGAGCTCTGTGCGTTGACGAATAACAATAATAATGTTGCGGTGAAAATGCTGGATGGTTAGTGTATTAAAAAAATACTTTGTGGACCGGATTTGAAATCAAGTCCTAATTTCTTCGCAATCTTGCCTATCGTGCTCAGAAACTGCGAACGCACAGCAAGAGATTGAATTCCGGGCTGAAATCGCTCTAATGAAGCGAATCGGATATCACGAACGACTAGGTAAGGTCTCGTTGTCACATAGTTGAACCCGTTAATTTTTCTGGACCACTGGAATAAAATCTAATGTTTGAAATGCACATGATTTCAGTGAATATGCTAGCGTGTGTGACCACCAGTGATCCCGTTCTTCTCATTTGCGAGTATTGTGCAAACGGAGATCTACTCAATTTTCTGCGGCAACGGTAAAACCTGATAAAACCTGAACTTATTTGAAAAACAAGGTCCGGAAGTAATTTGTTTCCTGCAGGAGGAAATACATGCTCGACTTCCCAGACGAAACTAGCTCTGAACTTATTATCACTGCAAAGCAACAACTAATGTTTGCTATTCAAATTGCGAGTGGACTGGTACTCTTTGTAACACAAAAAAAATCGGCACTGCGTGAATCCCCAGGAGTTCCTCTCGTCGCAAGGATTTATCCACCGCGATATCGCTGCACGAAATATCATGGTTGACAAGGAGGAAAGTTGTAAGATTGGCGATTTCGGACTGTCGAGATTGGTCGGAAAAGAACATGAGAACTATCAATCTCAGGTGCGTGATTGGTTTCTTATTATTGAAGAAAAAATCACAGGGAGGCAGACTGCCTCTAAAGTGGATGCCACCTGAAGCGATCGAGAAATTCTCTTTTTCAACCGCGAGCGATGTGTAAGCAATCTCTCAAAAACTTGAAGAATGGACAAATGAAAATGTGATTTAGTTGGTCTTACGGTATTCTCCTTTTCGAAATCGTCACTCTGGGAGGAACACCGTATGCGGGATGGACGGCTGCTGAGGCATATTTCAATATTTATTCATTTTTCAAATTGTTATTTTTATTTACTTATGTAAATTGAGCAAAAATGTTCAGTTGTTTACGCGACTCGTGCGTGGGGAGAGAATGGAGCGTCCGGACAACTGTACAGACAGTCTGTGAGTTACTGAAACGATTGAGTCGCGGCTTGTAATATCTTCCCCAGGATAAAAGAAACCTTCAGATACGAAATAATGCGTGGTTGCTGGGAATTGCAACCTCACGAGCGGCCGACGTTCACTCAGTTGAGAAAGCATCTCGGATATCTTTTGGAAGATGTATGACAGCTTTTTTGGTTAAGAATTTTTTTTTTGATTCAGCTCAATCAGGACGATTACTACTTGAAGCTCAACGCTCGGGCGCACTATTACTTGCTTGAGAGTAATGCATCAGATTAGCTCGAAACACCAACTAGATTCGACCAACCCCTTTGATCTTCTCCGAATACATTTCCAAGTGTCATTGTGTTATTTGTTCTCTTTTTATTCAAACTAACGAAGATTTACGAGCACTACTCTCAATTTTATACTTTACATCTGAGCGACACAATACGATTCCTCGAAATTATCTAATGGTGGAACGATAAGTGCCATCGTCTGTATTAGGTCGATGAACCAATCACTTCGAAATTTACCGTAAACGATTTTTCGGTGTCTTTTGCGAAATTTTAAGGTGAATAAAACAGCACGAATCGTGCTTTTCTCTACAACAACAAAATGCAATAACAATATTTCAAAATTACTCAATTTACAAACTTACAAACTTATCTGCAAGAAATATCGCTCTTCCTCCTCTCCACTCGCCGCTCCATCACACACCGTGACATTCCCTTCTCCACTCGCTCTCATCCTTCAACCACAATTCGGATCGAGGAGAAATGAAATCCTTCGGTGTTCTCAACACATTTGTTTGGCTGATTCTCAATGTCGACAAAGCTAAAAAGTATCAATTTCGCGACAAATCTCGGCCGATTTTCGGTCGCTCATTCTTGATCCGGGGATAATAATGATAAGGATGCGTGCAAGATGTAAAAATCCAGGGATTAGCGAGAGAGATCACGTTCACTCACTTCAGTGTCGATTGATGGTTTGCGCGGAATTAAGGTAAAGGTAAAGTTTCTTCCATAATCAAAGCGATTTTTCAGTCGTCTGGGTACGACCACGCTTGGTGGTCTACGGTAAACGGCGATAACCACGTGATCCCTTGCTGGCCAGACTTCTATTGCACCTTTACCTTTCAACCTTTCTGGGTAGCACAAATATAATTAAACAAACGTATAAAAACATAATAATTGAAAAAGTGAAAAATTTCCGAAATTCAGTTTATTTATTCGAAATTTACATTGGTGAAAGAATTAGTAATCGATTCAATCTGTTTTATTCCCAGAAACCGGCGTCCAGCAACCGGCGGAACAGGCCAAATCATTCTGTAGCACCAATGTTGATCATCCTCAGAAGAAACAGTGTAACCGTCGGGGCAGTTGTATTCTTTACATTAATTTTCAAAACAATGAAACTAACTATATAAAATCGATACCATCATTATACGGAGTCACGGTAATATCGATATAAATATTGTCTTGATTGGAGGAGACTTCGTCGCTTGACAACTCTTTAGGAAGCCAGCGAATCTCAAAGAATTTTTAATTCCGAAAATACCATGAACCATATTTATCACCTCAAAATAGTCCGCATGGAAGTTTTCGGCGTACGTGCCGTTTCGAAAACTGGAATGCAGAAAGAAAATTAAATAATTTTGTTTTGTCTCACTTATATACTGCTCCGCCATAGCCCTTCATTAATCCAACTGTGCCGGTATTATCGTTGTCAGTGCCGACATTCTCCGTGTCAAACGTCAGATCCATGCTCATCGCCACGTTGGATTGCTCACTTAAAAAGCGATTTTTTTCAAACATGAGAACTAGTCCGAGTACTACGCACCTGTCCCCAATTCTAACGTATGCGTTATTGACTATTCCTTCTCGATTCTGTAGATCGTCGCTACGCCCACTGTCGAGCAGCACAAGTCGATCATGACTGTACAAGGAGACCCATTGGAAAACATGATTGAAAGAAAGAATGCACTTCAAAATATGTGAAAAAAATTCAAATTCTCCTTACTTCCTTCGAATGACAGATCACTTGAGTGCAGTAGCAAGAAAAAGCAAGTCGGGTCGGCTTTCATTGTAATGACGCTTTCAAGCAAGTATATCCAGTCCGGCATCGATTTGCATCTGTTATTGGAATCTTTACCTTCTGGTAAAAGGGCTATTTTTGTGAAGGGATAACGGTACAACTATTCAGTCGTATCATGATTCTTACCCTGACATTCTAGTTGTGAGATGAGGTATATTATTCTACTTACTCCCATGTCTGAAGCAAGTATCGTTCTTCATCTTCCCCACTGCCCGCTCCGTCATACACCGTCACATTGCCCTCTCGCACTCATCCTGTTTAACCACATCCCGGTCCTGGGAGAAACGAAGACTCCCGAGGCCGTAGAATATTTGGATGGCTGAAAATTTTCTTGCATACATTAATAAAAAAAGAAACGTACATGAGCCTGGGGTTGGATAATTTCGTATGCGTCGCTTTTCAGGATCAGCGTAAATTGTTCATCACAGTCAAGATCTGAGGATTCGCCAGATATCTTCCAAGGCAGACCTTCGAGGTTCTCGACACATTTGTTTGGCCGATTCTCAATTTCGGCGAAACTAAATGAGATACAACTCGGTAGAAAACAAAATACATTTTTGAATAACCTGTAGAAGGTTTCATTAAAACTGATATAGATTGCGGCGAGTTGACGGTAATTGGTGAACTGCAACTTGCATTTTAATTGGTCATAAAAAAAGTAAAAGCTCACTCCTTCCTGTCTAACTACGCACGCATACTGTGAGTACTCTTCAAACGTGGAATTGATCAACTGCAAAGCTTTCCAAAATGTGTGAAATATACGACTGGACATACCCTATTGACTTCATCGCAGGAATACACAAAAGCACTGGCGCATCGAGGAATAGCAATCGCATTCTGGAGAGGTTCCGGTGCAGAAAAAGTGAATGTATCAAGTTTCCTTTCTCGAATCTCTGAACTCCCGTACAATTCTCTGCCTGCCGGTTTTCGGTCGCTTATTTTGAACTAATCCGGGGATGATACTGATAAGGATACGTGTAAGGTGTGAAAAGCCGGTGGATTAGCGAGAGAGAGAGATCGCTCTCAGTCATTTCAACGACGGGACAAAGTGTTCAAATAGTTGTACGACTGAGATGATATTCTAATTTGGAATTCAGATCTTTTTTTGATCTTTTTTTCATCATTCCGCTATTATTGCAAGTTTTAAGTTGGGGGAAAACATAATCGCTATATTGTGTCCATCATACTACAGTAAACCATAATGTATAAAAGGATTATAGATTCTTTTTTTAACACAGTACGTTTATTCGCCGAAAATTTGTAAGTTTACAGTTGTTCGTGGAAAATTGAAAGATTCAATCGGATGCATTGCTTTCCAGAATGTAATATTCCGCTTGAGAGTTCAGTTTCAAGTAGTAGTCGTCCTGGTTGATCTGACATATGCCACAATTAAATCTAGATACTTTTTGCCATTTTACATCTTCCAGAAGGCGCCCGAGATGGTTCCTCAACTCGGTGAAAGTTGGTCGATCGGAAGGATGGTCGAACCAGCAACCGCACATTAGCTCATACCTGAATGTAATTGTAGGAAACCCTGATCACTTCTTCATATTTTCAAATAAATCGTATCATAAGATCTCAGCTTCACTTCCCCCACAAAATGTAGCTAGATAATGTGTCTTACATATTATCGCTGCAATTGTCTGGTTGTTCCATTCTATCGCCTTGTTTGAGTCGAGTCAATAGCTGAGAAAAATGCATTAAACAAGATGCAAATGTATACGATAAACCTCAGCAGCCGGCCACCCTGCGTACGGTGAGCCACCCAGAGTGACGATTTCGAAGAGAAGAACACCGTACGACCATCTAATTATGTGCACTTCATTATTTCCCAAAATACTGTGATGAATAATGATGAATAATCTCCGTATTTTGAATTTTCTCCCAGCTGGACTCAAAAATTGGCTTACACATCAGACGCAGAGGAGAAGGAAAACCTTTCAATCGCTTCAGGCGGCATCCATTTCAATGGCAATTTGCCACCCTGTGAATTCTTCTCACTTATTAGAACATTTTTATTGAACATACGTGAGATTGGTAATTCTCGTGATCCTCTCCAACGGATCTCGCCAGCCCGAAATCGCCAATCTTGCATGTTTCATCCGCATCCAACATGATGTTCCGCGCAGCAATATCTCGATGAATGAACCTTTGCGACGCGAGGAATTCCTGTTACAATACTAGCATGATAAGCACTAATGCACCATACCAATCCGTATGCAATTTGGATAGCGAACATCAACTGCTTCTTTGCAGTAATGATAACTTCAGAGTTGGTTTCTTCCGGATTTTCCAGCATGTATTTTCTTCTGTGAAGTCGATATTTGTTAGCAACAGAAAAATATGTATTGCCTACTTTTGTCTCAGAAAATTGAGTAAGTCTCCTTTTTCACAATATTCGAGAATGAGCAAGATGGGAAGACTTGTGGTGACGCAGGCTACCATGTTCACTGAAACGATTTTGTATGAAATTGCTAACTCTCAGATGTGATAAACATCTTTTGCTTGCTGTGTTTGAGAGGTCTGTAAAAAACGTCTAACCCAGTCCTTCATGGTATTCGATTCGCTTCATTAGTGTAATTTCAGCACGGAATTCAAACTCCCGTTGCGGATCGGCAGTTTCTGAATAATAATATTTTTTGAGAAAAAGAGTTCGTTCGCAGTTCTGTGCCAAAGTCTGCTACAACCCAAACAATTCAATGCTGACCATCCTTTGAGTGAGAAAATGGCTTGCAAAAAACACTAAAATATCCTGTTGGATGTTGTTGATCTAACCATGCAGCATTTTCACAGCCACTGTATCATTATTTTTCGTCAATGCTGCGAGCTCGGCGATAGATCTTCCCATTCCAAGCGGAATATTCTTGGCCAGAACTCGACCTGAATCAGGATTAACAGATTAAAACGCGACCTCCGTAAGAACGCGGGAAAAGGGGTTCTGAAAGTGTACAAAAAAAATGTCAGAAAATTTCAGAAATTCAGAAAAAAAACTTTTTCTTTCGAATGACCTATCACATGATAGGGTAATCTGAAATATATTTTTCGAGAGATCAAAGATCAAAGATAAATATTTTGAGACCAAAGTTCAAAAATCGTCTATACTAGACCTAGGGGTCATGTTGGTGAAGTATGAGCCTTGGGCGATGATTTTGACGGAGTTGGACACTTTCACCTGCGTTCTTACAGAGAACGCATTTTAATTAGAGCTTGAGAAATGAGTCGACTTCTCTTCATTCCTCATACTCTCTCACCGGTCATAGAAGCGAGAGAGTTTGTGAAATGAAGAGACCGCGGTATCATTTCTCGACCTCTAATTTTAATAATAATGAAGATTTTAAAAATTAATAATAATGCAGTATTATATGTACATTTTCAACTACTTTCTTCCCAGTATGAAACTTTAGAAACTTGCCCAAGAAAACACTTCCGAACGCGCCCTCTCCCAGCAGGCTCTCGATGCTAACGAATCTTCTCTCGATTTCCCACTCATTTGTCATCTCATAGTAACGTGATTTCGCTTGAAGCCCATCGAATTGCTTCGATTTGTCGATTTGCACCTCAATTAAAGAACATTTTCAGCGATTAAAAATTCCCCATACCTCCACAATCTCGGCTCGCATTCGTCTCTGTCTCCGTATCAGCAATATAATTCCAATGACCGCAACGCACAAGAGAATTACACAAGCAACGATGATGACTATCCCCCATGCGGGAAGTTGTGGGCTGGGAATGAGTATATTTCGTGAGCGTCACAAACGCTTACTTCGGAATCGGATTTGGACTCGATGTCACCGTCGTTCGTGCCGGTATTGTGGGCCTTTGTGTCGACGTGAAAGACGGATTCGCAATCGCTCTGAATTTTTTTAATTGGTAGTTGTTAAATAAATATTATGAAATAATCTTCGATGCACCTCCGCGCGCAAATAGCATAGTTGAGCGAAAAATCGGTCTCCGAAAGATACCAATACTCATCCGCGTGCCTTTGCGTTATATACACCGACTCCGAGCAATTTGTTCCTGAAATTTAGAATTGATAATTCAAGAAGGAGTGGCACGAATATCTGGATAACTGAGTTATTGATGTCAGACGATGTGGCATGAGCACCCCATAACACTTTCGAAACTCCCATGTTTTCATTTTTCGTTTGAAACGAGATATACTCGATTGGCTGCGTGCCAAGTGACCCTGAAGCGCAGGCACTGAGCTAGAGAGCATGCAAAATGAGGAGAGCGCGCCTGAGGAGAGCATCGGCGCGGTTCGTCCCTCCCCTTCTTTAAAAACCGAACAGCTACAGGAATTACCTTGGCCATTTTTGAAATTGTTCCACGAAAACGCTTGTCCATCCTCCCATTGCATAGTTCCTCTTTCTGAAACAGCAGAACGGGGATGAACAACATGCGAAATCTACATCAGAGGTTTGATTTATAAATCAAACCTCATAAATGATTGCAAGAGATTGTCCGGCTCTGTCCGGATATGGAGGAAACATGGTATTGTGGACCCTTATCAAATTGTTTGAAATTTCTCTATTTTTGGCTCTTTTTTGTTCTCCCTGAACCCATTCTCTCAAAAAAAATTTTTGGTGACGAAGAATGAGAGGGCTCGACTCTCTCTAATACGATTAAAATCCCTCGATTTTTGTCCACGAGAAAGTTAGAGATTCCCCTAGTTGTAATAGAGATATATGTCATTGCATCTTATAGAAACACAAGATCGGTCAAACTTCTTACCAGTATCGCATATTACTCCGAGCCAAATGTCGAATAACGCAAAATGCAAGTTCGCAAACCACCAAAGACTGTAGTTGAACTGCAAAAAATGGAGCCATATTCGCTGACGGAGAAACAACTCACTCGGACTAAAAAGACACTGAGATTGCAAAATAAAAATATTTTAAAAAATATGTTTCTCACTTCTACTGAAGTGACGATTGGGAGAGTGTCTCCCGTTGAGTTACACAGAGCATTGGCTTCCTATAAATTCTTTCATGATTCGTTGCAAAACAAAAAAAAAACTGTATAATTTCGTCTGAATTGTTGACCTATCCATGTCAAAAAAAATAGTACGAATAAAGTAAAAGAAAGTGCGAAAAAAGACGTGCGACTTGTTGCGGAACGAATCTAGATAACAGATTAGTCAAACGGCTTATTTCAGCGAGATTCTCATTGAACTTACTGCGAATGTAAATCCCACCACAGGCGGCACAGGCCATACAATGATGAAGCACCAATGTTTATTGTCTGAGGAAGAAACAACCGAATACCCATCGGGACAGGAGTATTCTTAAAAATGAATATAGAAACAGATCCAAGAAAAGTAATTCACTACCGTCATTGTAAGGCGACACTGTAATATCAATGTAGATATTGTCTTGGTTGCTGGAGATCTCGCTACTGGACAACTCTTTAGGAACCCAACGAATCTATAAATATTTTATTTTTTCACTTGCAAAATCTATAATTATTTTTGTAGCAACTCAATTTTTCACCTCAAAATAGGCTGACACTAAAGTAACTGTATGTGTGCCATTTCGATAACTGAAATTAAACGTTTTTTTCCGAATTCCGGAGATTCTTACTTACTTGATTGGTATTGCTTCTTTCCCCTCTTTCAATTCTATACTCCCGATATTATCCTCCTCCGAACCGGCATTTTGCGAATCAAAATTAAGATCCATGTTAAATACAACGCTCGCCTGCTCGCTGTAACAGTCTGATCTTTTGGCGACCTATTTCCTGCCTTGATAGGCGCTAATATTCGCGACACGCGACGTACTAGTCTCCAATCTTCACGTAGACAATAGGCTTGATTCTTTCTCGATTTTGCAAATTGTCACTGCGTCCACTGTTGAGAATAACCAGACGATCGTGGCGATAGATGCAGACCGCTCAATAAATATGTTCACATACATATTCCTAGGAGCAACGTTTTTGGGCAAAAAATGGGAAAACCCATTTCGTGAAGACTAAAATTCATATCACGTGTTCAACTTACACTCATCGAATGAGAGATTGGCCGATTGCATTAGCAAATACGAACAAGCAGGGTCTGCTTCGATTGTAACGACGCTTTCAAATATGTAAATCCAGTTCGGCATCTTGTTGCATCTGTCTTTTTAATGATCACGTCACAATGGGAAGGTTGTCATGGGACGGAGTAAGATAGATAAACAGAACAAAAAATGCGCATCTGGCGATTTCTCGAATGAAAACAGAGCAACACAAAAGAATCGCCTGAATGCCGCGTGAAAACGCTGGATGATGTCGAGTTCGCTCTATTTACGTTGGAGGGGGGATCGTCAAACCACTATTTATCATGTGTATGTAATATCGCGAACATTTATAGAGTGATAATCCAACTCACGGCCATGATTGCAGTAGATATCGTTGTTCATCCTCTCCACTTCCCGCTCCGTCATACACCGTTACATTTCCATCTCCGCTCGCGCTCAATATGTTGAACCACATTCCGGTTCCGGGGTCAACGAACACTGCCGATCCCGCCGAATACTGTTCGTACTGAAATTCCATTTTTTTTTAAAGTTTTCAATGTGATAGCCCCGAAAACATGACCGCGTATCATGCGTAACAAGGCGTTGTTAACTTCAGAACGGGAAAAGGCCACACCCACAATTTGAGAGTTTCATAGATAACATTTATAAATGTGAGAATCAAAAAGATCCATAGGGACTGTGTCAGAGCCCTTCGGATCTGTTTGATTCTCTCACATCGGTAACAAATGAAAAACAAAACAAAATGTACCTTTGTCTTGGGCCGGACAATATTTAACTCGTCACTTTTCATAATGAGAGTAAATTCTTGTTCACAATCTAATTCTGAATCGTCGCCTTCGATTTTCCACGGTAATCCTTCTGAGTTCTCCAAGCATCCGAATTTTGTAGCAACCTCAGCAAAACTCCAAAACGGAATAAATCCTTATCAAATTTTCGAATAAATGTCGAAAGAAATATACACCTGTACTTATCAATTCCATCATAACTAATATTAATTCTCTCGAGCTGAGGATAATTCGAAAACTAAATTAGCGATTTAAAAGATAACAAAACTTAAAATACAAAAAAAATACCTCTTCCTGCGTAACAATGCATGCATACTTTGAGTTAATCTCAAGCTCCAAATTTATCATCTGAATAACGTAACAGTATTCCAACTTTTCCAGGAGTCTAACCCTGCCGATTTCGTCACAAGAATACACAAATCCGTCGGCGTTTCGTGGAATAGCAAATAGTAAGAATATATTCACAATGGATAAGCGCATTATGCTGAAAGTAAGACTTGCAACGACATATTCATACGGATCGGAAAAAGTTCATCGAGAATTTCTTAGATACTGGTAAACACAAGGAATGCCCGATGCGGCTAAGAATGAGATGGAAACGGAGGAGACTCAGTGACCCGATACAATTATTGAAGAAGTGCACCTTCCTGGTTAGATAAGAGAATCGCCCGTCTATGATTTCGGTTCGATTGACATTGATCTTACCCCGTAATAGTCTGTGAGTGTCGTCTACCACTCGGTCTAATCCTGCTGTGGAAGTCGATAAGAATGCCGTCAGAATGGTGTGAAAAGCCGGAGATTATGATGCAAAAATCGCAACTCGCACACACTTTTGGGGCAGGATCTATCGACGTTGAGGAGGGACTTCGGAAACTTTCGGATAAAGTGATCGTTGAACTTTCGGATAAAGTGATCGCATTGCCTAAATTAGGCTCAGTTTTTCAAAATTCTAAACAATGCATCTAATTTTTATACAACGACACAATTAACACATTCCGAATCTGGCACAAATTCATTTACTTTCACATAACGCAAACTCACTAGCTTTCCCTAGTGAATACATCGTTGAACATGAAAGTGTACAATGTGTGATTTTATTCTAAATTCATTTGACACTAAACCGATTATTTCGAGTTTCGAGTCAGTCCGATTTATTACTCTCCAATATGTAATAGGCCGCATCTGCGTTTAGTTTCAGATAGTAGTCATCATGATTTATCTGAAATGTGCACGATTGGATTATGCAAATTGCATTCTTTCATACATTTTCCAATAGTTGGCCAAGATGCTTTCTCAGGTCGGTGAAAGTTGGCCGATCGGAGGGTTGATCGAACCAGCAACCACACATGATTTCATACCTGAGAATACAAATCAAACCTATAATATTGAAACTGAAATTTACATATTATCATTGCAGGTGTCCGGTTGTTCCATTCTGTCACCGCGTTTGAGCCGGGTAAGCAGCTGAGAAGACAAAATTATTTTTTAAATAATAAATAATAAATAAAAATATTTTTTTAATAATAAAAAATATACTTCAGCTGCCGGCCAGTCGACGTAAGGCGAGCCTCCCAGAGTGACGATTTCGAAGAGGAGAATTCCGTATGACCAGCTAAAGTGAATTACTCAAACAGTTTCTAATATTTCGGAAAAAATATATGTAAAATGGCTCACACATCAGAAGCAGAGGAAAAAACAAATTTTTCAATCGCCTCTGGTGACATCCATTTCATAGGCAACTTTCCACCCTGAAAAATTTTGTCCAAATTTAAACTTTTTTATATAAATACCTGAGATTGGTAGTTCTCATTTTCTTCACCGATTCCTCTTGCAAGTCCGAAATCGCCAATCTTGCACCTCTCTTCTCCGTCCACCATTATGTTCCGCGCGGCGATATCTCGATGTATGAAACCTTGCGCAGATAGAAATTCCTGAAAACATCGTGCGTTAGAAATGCGCAGCAAACTCAATGTGCTTGATGAATCCCAAGTTGTGCATGAGCCTCCTCTAGGGCTCTTTTCGTAAAGGGTAGTTACGCGTGGAATGGATAATATTATCTAACGAATATTTAAAACAACAAAAAACGTACTAATCCATACGCAACTTGAACAGCGAACATTAGCTGCTTCTTTGCAGTAATAATCACTGCAGAGTTGGTTTCGGCAGGGTGTTCGATCATATAATTTCGCCTGTACAAAAAGAAAGTATTGTATCAAGTGAAAAATAGTCTACCTTTGCCGCATAAAATTGAGTAGATCTCCGTTCACACAGTATTCACAAATCAGCAGAAGAGGAGCGCTGGTTGTCACACATGCGAGCATGTTTACTAAAGTTACATCATATTTCTACAATAGACTTTCGAGGCTGCAAAATCAAGGGAGTAGCGTGAGTCCAACCCTGTCATTTTTCGACCTTCCTTCTCACTTACCAGCGGAGCCACTGTCCACTATTTTTCGAAAAACGGTAGATGAAGAATATTCTAATGGAAGTATTTTCATAGGAAATAGAAAAGTCAGTAATGCAAAAAAGGTGAGTTTTGTCAGATTATTTTGAAATGATGATTAGTATCGACAAATTTCACAAAAATCACCTAATCGTTCATGGTATCCGATTTGCTTCATTAGAAAGATTTCCGCCCGAAATTCTAGCTCGCGTTGCGAATCGGCAGTCTCTAAAATAGTCTCGTCTTATATAATAAATTACTTAGATAAAATGTTTTCTAAATAAATTAAATAATATTTTTTAGTTCCCATAATTTAGAAAGTTAGCTAACCATGAAGCATCTTCACCGCAACCGTGTCGTTGTTATTCGTCAATGCAGAGAGTTCGGCGATCGATCTGCCCACACCGGGAGGGACATTCTTTGCCAGTACTCGACCTGAGTAAATGATAACTAACCTTTCTAGGCTTAATGACTTATACCCAAGAAAACGCTTCCGAATGCTCCCTCTCCCAACATGCGCGACCTCTCAATGCTAACGAATCTCCTATCGATTTCCCACTCGCTATTCATGTTATAATAGCGCGACTTCGCTTGATCCTGCTGCATTGCTTTATCGATTTGCACCTTAATTTCAATTTTTTTTGGGAAAAAAGTTTGTTGGTACTTCAACCATCTTCGCACGTAGTTTTCTCTGCCTTCGAACGAGCAGTGTGAGTCCAGTGAGCGCAGCGCAGAATATAATAACGCAAACAATGATGACGATTATCGCCCAGGTGGGAAGTTGAGAGCTGAACAATTCAAATTAAGTATTGCATCGAGCATCCTATATACTTTGAATTTTGACTCTTTGTCGAAGTTGGCGTGAAAGATGGATTCGCAATGGCTCTGTTCAAATTGTTCGATTAAAGACACACAATATTTATTCAGCGCACCTCCGCGAGCAAATGGCATAGGGGACTGAATTATCGTTATTCGATATTTCCCATGATTGTTGTGGGTCGTTTAATTGCGTTACGTATACTTTTTCGGAGCACGATAATCCTGCATTTAAGATGAATTAAAGGAAGAAGTGCATCTCTGATTTTTGCCCTGGGGTTCCTTGAAATTGGTGTACTCCATCGGCTCGCCATCCTCCCATTGCAACGTTCCGCTCTCTGATGAATATGATGAAATTACATCCTAATGCAACGAGTGAAGATGTAGAATACGCGAAAAAGCGAGAAAAAAAGTTGCACTGCGATGACGAAATTGTTTTTTCTATGTAAAAGTCAAAGACGTAGAAGCAGTGCTCTCTTTCCTTTGGGAGTTGACGAAAAAATGCGCAAACATGGGGGGGGGTGCAAGAGGCAAGGCAAAACACCAGCAGAAGTTGGGGAATATTTATTATCCTGAGGCTCAATAATTACCACTGATGAGATTTTTTTCATTTTTTCTTCGTGTTTCTATTACGACAATTTTGGCTCGCTGTGGCACAATTCTCACCAGTATTGCAGACTAATCCGAGAAAAATAGCTCCACCGCCGAAATGAATGTTAGCAAATTGCCGAAGACTGTAGTTGATCTGCAAACAAGCTGGAAAAATGATAACCACTGGTTGCAAACTCTACTGATCAAGAAGAAACTGACAATGAGAATGAAAATTCTTGGAATAATTACTTATAAATCTTGTTTAACTCACTTCGTCTGAAGTAATGATTGGTAGAGTATCTCCCGTTGAGTCACACAGAACATCGGCTTCCTAAATGTTACTTCATCAATACTTGAAACACCTTTATACATTTGTAAAACTCCATAACCTAATTTTCAAGGCGACTACTTCGACAAACATTCACAATTCGCGTATGAATTATTAGAACATCGTTTACGTTTCTCTAGTTCATCATTTACCAACATTAACTTCAACCGTAAATATATAAACTTACTGTTGAAGTAAATAAGTAAGCTGGCGGAAGTGGGAAGAACATAATGAAGCACCAATGTTGATCGTCTGCGGAAGACACTACGGAATATCCATCGGGGCAAACAAACTCTAGAATTTATCAACTATTGTGTTAACAATGAAGAATATTATAGTCACCATCATCATACGGCGACACGGTAATGTCGATGTAGATATTGTCCTGATTATTGCTGATTTCGTTACTTGGCAAGCGTTTTGGATCCCATCGAATCTAAATAATATCACTAAATATACTTCTCAATCTTCTAACTTAGATTCAAATTCAATTAATATTGCATTTTTACGAAAATTTTAATTTTCACCTCTAAATAATTTGAAATGAAATTGACTGCATGCGTGCCATTTCGATAGCTAAAAATGGAATATCTTCAATTTATTGTCTCATTTCTAAACACTCACATATTAATAGCTCCTGACTCCGCTTGTCTCAGCCCCACCGAACCGGAATTCTCCGGGTCAAAAGTGAGATCCATGTTAACCGCAACATTGGCTTGCTCACTGCAACAATCAAAAATAATATGATCTCGGTGCTATCCACGTACTTGTTACCAATATTTATATAGGCCACCGACTCAATCCCTGCTCGATTTTGCAAGTTGTCACTGCGTCCACTATTGAGTATAACCAGACGATCGTGAAGAAAAATGGAGACCCCTTAAAAATAAAGAAATGAGGAAAACAAGGTTACGGAAGCAAATTTGAAGCGATTGAGTCAACAAAGATCGATCTTATTTAGAGCCCTTTGAGTTTATTTCGGAATCTCGTTGAGCAAACGGCGCATAAAACAGACATGTTATTCATAAAATATTTTAAGAACTCACTGTTTTCGAACGATAAATCACTTGACAGGTATATGTTGAACAAGCAAGAGTCTGATTCTATTGTAATCACGCTTTCAAAGATGAAAATCCAGTCCGGCATCGATTCACATCTGCGCTTTTTGTTGTTTATTTACAAAGAACAAAATGGCGCACTATGAAATATGTTGGTGCAATCCGTGGAACAAGCAATATTAATGCAGTGCAATCCTACTCACGGCCATGATTGCAGTAGATATCGTTGTTCATCCTCTCCATTTCCCGCTCCGTCATAAAACGTGACATTTCCTTCTCCACTCGCGCTCTTCGTGTTAAACCACATTCCGGTTCGTGGAACAACCATCACTCCCCATGGTTGATTGAACTCCAAAATCTGAAATGTTAACCATAAACCGAAAATACATATTAAGGCAAAAATTCAGGTGACTGAAAGGAGTGGCAAAAACTATATGGAAATGTCTCTAAACACCCCGCGATCGCTTTTGGATGGATACGCAGAACGGAGTCATTGCATCAATGAGAAAAATATCATCTGCAAACTTGTTTGCCCTTCTTTTGATATGATACCGTAATTACAAAATTAATATCGAGGGTCGGCAAGGAGCTTATTAAAGAATAATTAAATTAGACGTACTAAATCTTGACTTGGCTTGAATATATTTATAACTGAAGTATAGGGAATTGTCATGATGAGAAGAGTGAATTCTTGTTCACAATTTAATTGTTCATCGCTGCCATAGATCTTCCAGGGCAATCCTTTGGTATTCGCAAGACACAAGCTATTTTCAAGACCGTCAGCAAAACTAAAAGCGAATTTTTGATTGGGTTGAAAACTCTACACGGGTTAAATTGTAAAAGGAGACACCTGAGCACTTGAGATCCATCAGCAGTAATATATATGGTTTCGAATTGTGCGTAATCTGAGAACTGCAATAGGAAAGTTTTAAATGGGCAACGTAAAATCAGAAAACTACCCCTTCCTGCGCAGAAAGGCAAGCGAGCACTGAGTGTACGTCAAGTTCCGTATTTATCATCTGCAATTTTTCGATTGAATGAAAATATCATCGTGAAACATACCCGGCTAACTTCCTCGCAAGAATACACAAAAGCATCGGCACATGATGATAAGAAAAACGGGAGTAATAACTTCAACTCGGAGAAGCGCATTCTGCTGGAACGTTCATTGAAAATTTCACACGTATCCATCCGGTATAAAATATTCGGAAAAAATGATAGAGTGTCCTGAGCCTGTACAGATAAGCATCGCTGAGCGTCTATGTTTTCATGGCCAGACCTTTGTCGAGCCTTCTCCGTCGGCTATTCCGATCTAATCCTCAGTATGATAAGAATGCTGTCACAGAGGTGTGAAAAGCCGGAGGATTAAAGAATCAGAAATCGCGCTCCCTCACACTTCAGTGACACCATCCATTGGCATCGAGACGAGGGGTCGAAAATTAACAGAATTCACGAAATGGGATAAAGCTTTAAAAAAAGCAGTGTTTGTATCTTCACGACCTCAGTTGCAGCGAATAATTAAGACAGCCTGGAACCGTAGCGATTCTAGTCAAAGTGGAAGAGTCTGTTAGGGTCGTCGTGAGTGTCATTGCCTCATGCATCCTTCCTTATTTCCGTGCGATGTCAATTTACGACACTACTGTTAGTTCCCGACACTGACTCCTCAAGTGATTAGGTAGGCAAATGCTTACTTCCTGTTGCAACCTTTCCTGACAACGAACCTATCTTTCCGTGCTGCACCTCATTTCCTCCTTGTTTCCATGCACTACAAACTCAATTGTTCTATCAATCCCAGATTATCCCCTGCATACGCACTTCGCACGAAAAAAGCTCTTCATTTAGTACACTCGTTATTCGGACACTGATGTGAGAGAGGAGACGAAATGGGGAGGGCGATTTCGGGCTATGCAATCCCTGCTTACGCACTGCCCCGATGGCCTCTCAACGATCACTCTTCTGTTCCGATGTTCGCGCTCTTTCGACCTGCGTGTAGCATGAGCCCATTCCTTTTATCCCATTTCACGTCCCACCTTCTTCTATTCTCGCCCTGTAATGCCCCAAGTGTAATCGCGAGTCGTTGTGGCAACAATAGATAGTTTGCAATGTTCCTTCGCATCTTACTACTCCTCGCCTCTATTGGATTATTCCTAACGTGCTTCCTCCAAGTCGACTTCTCTCAATCCTCCCTCACCATAGCCATAGAGGACCCCGAAGAGGCGCTCTTCTCCACTTGCACCCTAGCCGAATTCGGCGATGGCTGGACAAAGGAGGTCCTTCGACTCTCTCGCGTCAACAAGAACCCTCTCAAGCACTGCGACCAGAGCTTCAAGCCTATGACAGTTCTCGATGGCAATGGGAGAATCACTATCCGACAGGACCTCAAGAACATCACCTGCAAGGCACGAAGCGTCGACTTTGACACGGAAAAGATTGTTAAGCACGGAGCTTGGACCAATCTCACCCATGCACCTTCTCCGAGATTCACCTCTGATATAATTCAAGCTCGGTGCTTCGAAAATGGCACCAAGGTGGAGGATTTCATCCACATCCAGGTCGTCCCTAAGAACGTTCCTGAAGTCGTGCATGTTCCACCAAGTGATTTTCCTCGTCGTCCAAACACACCCAGACCATCTCCCGGCGTTCCTAAAGATGAAGAAGTCCCTCCTTCTGTCTACATCTTCGTCGTCGATTCCGTCTCGAATAGTCAGGCACTGAGATCTCTGCCCAAGACGATCGCCCTCCTCAAGAAGGAGCACAATGTCGTCAACCTAAGGCACGTGAACAAGGTGGGAGAGAACAGTCATCCGAATGGAATGGCGCTGTTCTTTGGGAAGCTAACTTCAAGACTGGACCGAAGCCTCTTCGGCCGACCGAGTGTGGAACCGGACTGGGGCAAGAACGAGCATTGTTACGGCTACTTGGACAATAAGGTAGAATAATTTTTGCACGTTTCATGAGTTTATCCATATTTACAGGAAATATTATGAATTTTGTTATCAGAGCTTCATCATGAGCGACTTCACCAAGAAGGGCTACGTCTCGCTGATGGCCGAGGATTGGGCGCGCGGCGTCTTCAACTATCCCAACTGCTACGGGTTCGATCGACCGCCCACCACGCACTACATGCGGCCCTTCCAGCTGCAGTACGATAGGCAGAGGCAGGCATCGAGGGCATTCCAGGTAACGAATTCCTCTCTCTCTCTTCATTCCCATATGCTCTCTATTCACTGAGTGCATGCGGAATGAGAATGCAAGTTCTTCAACTCCGGTCCTTCGACTTTCTCATTGACGGAAATCCGTATCTGGGTCAATTTCGCCGCATTCCTTGTATATTTGAAAATAATGGAAATGAATGAGAGAGATGCCCAAATCCCTTATTTCAGGGACCCGCTCAGTGTTTGGAGCCGCACACGTTCCTGTACCAGTACCTCGATCGGTTCATCGCCGCGTATCCTTGTCAACCGAAGATTGCTCTGACCTGGGCGAGTAATGTCGCTCACGACGATCCTAACAGACTATTCCACTACGACGCGCAGCTCTTTGAGTTCTTCCGAGATCATAATGAGGAATTTGACCGGTCGTACGTCTTCCTCATGGGCGATCACGGACTGAGATTCGGCGCGGTGAGATCAAGAGCTCGAAATACGGACCGTTTCTCTTCCTTTTCCACCCTCTCTCTCGATTCTCCCATCCACTGGAAAACCCTTACATGCTTTGGATGCACTCTGTCCAGTGGATGAGGTAATTGTTTTCCAGTTTATGGGAGAAACCTGTGCTCTCGACCGGTCATAAGAGAGAGCGGAAATTAAGAGATGGCGATCCTTATTTCGAGCTCCATGTCCGACAGACGTGGATCGGCAATAGGGAAGTGAACAATCCGATGTTGTTCGTGTCGGTGCCCCGTCATCTTCGGCCGAAGCTGAATCCGATCCTCAAAGAGAACGGTGAACAGCTGCTCACGTCTTTCGACATCCATGCGGTTAGTGAGACTTGAATTTTTTCTATTTCACTGAACGATTTCAAGGCAAAGTTCGAAACATTATACACCAGTAAACCACAATACTTTTTTGCGCCCAGCAAACAGCGAAAATACTTGACAAATGTATTTTTAGACGTTCGTGGACATTCTCAATGGCGACTACGCGAAGGAAGGACCGAAGATATTGAGAGGCAACTCGCTCTTGAGGCCACTTCCTGCAGGAGAGAGATCGTGCCGCACACTGCCGATTCCTCCGAGATTCTGTCTGTGCGAGTGGAATCGGACGGAGATCGAGAAGTGGAGAGAGCGGAAAGCGCTGGGACGAGCGGCGGTAGAGTTGCTGAATGAAAGGCTGAGGTGAATCAGAAAGATTGTAGTGCCGATCATGAAAGAACGATTACTCATTTTCAGAGATCTACTGACTAGTTTTTTAGCACTTAAAAAAATGTGCAATATTGCAATTTTCATTGCAGATCCGAGAACATCACTGACTACTGCCAGGAGTTCACTCTACTGAAAACGAAGAAGGTCACGCGAATCGATGGAACGAGAGGAATTCACACAATTGCATTCAAGGCAGAGCAATGTGGAGCGGAATTCAAAACAATGATAAGAGTGAACAAGTGAGTTTTTTCTTACTATAAAATCATTATTCCTTTATTTTTTCCTTTATTCAAGTTTTATTGCACTGCATACAAATTCGATTTAATGTGAATAGTATTATTGCAGTCACAACGGCAACCTCACAACGAGTTTCGTCTCAGACTTCACTAGAACAAATTCATACGGCAGAACGGCAGAATGCATGAATTGGAGGCCGGAATTGCGACCGATTTGCTGTTGCAAATAAGCTTTTCCGCTTCAATCATCTCAATACTGTCACGCATGCCTCTCAACCACGGGTTAATTTTATTCCCGATTCACAGTAGAAACAACGAATATATGATTGTGTTCAAGAATTGTATAATCGGGTAAAATATAATACTCTTCCTCGTCAATCAATCTCAATCGAAAATTCTCATTGGTCACATCGTGACTGCCGATGGAAGAGCGCAATGTTCCCCGATGCTTGATTTCGAGAATGAACCAGAAATATTGTAAAACACTAATTATCGAAATATTCTATCATATTTTCGATAACTAATTCAAGTCATTGGTGATCGTTGTACAATGAGGTCGCTGTCATCCCAGCGCATAAAATTTAACGGAAAAGTGTGCGTGAAGTGCTGCGGAATCACTCCGATACTCAGGAAAGTTCACTGTTGAGGTGGTACTGCGGTGCGAGGATCAGTATCTAACCACCGCTTTTTTTGCATGTTTTAACTTAACAATGTATTAACAATATTAGTTCTAATTGCAATATTTATTGGGACACGCTTATCTTCACTAGGGAAGCTGAAGGACTGGGTGAGGGAAGGGACTGCCGCTCTCTCGCAGTGAGGAATGAGAATGAGGGGAGGGGAGGGGATAAAAGGCAAACCCTTGCGCAAGGGGTGAGTCTGCAATGGGCCGTTTTCGGTCGTTTGACGTCAGATTTTTTGAATAAAAAGCCTGAAACTTGCATGAACACTTCACAGGTGCTAGACTTATAACAAAGAGAATGCGTTTCTTCATCAGACAAAATTGAAAAGTCACCAAAAAAAGTCAAAAATGGTTGTATGTACAGGCATACTTTGCAATGAAGTACATGAACGGGTCAGTCGATGCTTACATTTACACGGGGGGCGTGTAGAATTGGAAAAAAACGGACGATTCACGACAAAATAATGGAATTCATTTAACATCATCATGTCGGTGAGCGATGGGAATGACTCTCGTGGGCGTTTGCGAGGTGAAGAAGCCGCGAGTGGACGACGTTGGGGGCTTCCTGAGACCCTTCCTGATGCCCTTCCACAGCTCGTCCCTCACCGCCCGATTGAGCACGAGGTAGATGAAGCAGGGAAGACCTGAAGCCGTCACTCGTTGATCATCACTGCACTAGGTCATGTGACAATCGCATCGCAATACTGCGTCTGACGTAACAATGCCTGTGTAGCCCTGGCAAACAACAGTTCGTCACCTGCTGATTGCCTATCATCACCCTCATCACTGCACTAGATCTCATGAGAATTATTTCGCAATTTGGTCGTAGGTGATATTTCGCCACATGACAGTTGTTGTTCGCTTCTTTTAGTCATCATTATGTTACCGATGTGCATGTGACGAGGATACTGTATGTCAAAAGTGATTCTTGTATTTCGAAAGTGATTACGGTAGCTGGAAAGTGATTACCGTGAACATTCTGCAGCAAGATCATGCCCATCATGAGGAAGAAGGGCGGAGGCACGAAGAAGAATTCTTGCAGGATCCAACTGAAAATATACTATTGAAAGATGATCAAAAGAGATCATGAGATGAGTCTCCTTTCGAGAAACTTGAAATAGGGGAACATTGTAGTCTCTTCTTGCTCAAATCAGAGTTAAAAATTAAGATATCATTTACTCGTGATGTGCATCACAAACCGGATACGATCACAGATCTTACACGGTGCATGTTGAGGCGAACAAGAAGCAGACGAGCGATGCCTGCGTGAAAATCTAGAAAAGAATATGGGTTATTTAAATTTGAAATGAGGCCGTTCGCGTGAGAATGAGAAAATCGCCTGGAACGACTGGGACAGAGAAATTTCATGAGTTTGAGAACATGGAAACAGGAAATCTTCGCTCACCTTCGCTTGCACGGCCGACGAATTGGTCGAAACTTGCATGATCGGCTCGGTTTTCAGCCAGATGATCACGCACAGAATGCTGTACAGCACGGTGAGGGTGACGGAAAGCGCAGCGTCGTGGATGATGTTCACGCTGTTGGGGTACTGTAAGCGATTGAGATTATCGAGGACTGATTTTGGTCAAACCTCATCGGCTTCGTGCCCGGGAATGAAGACGTTGAAGGCGCAGATTCGATGGATGGAATTGGGCACGGGCGGACGAGTGAAGAGCGCTTGGAAGAGGCCGTATGCGATAGTTGCAGACATGAAGAAATTGCACGGTCGGCCCTGAATACGCTTATTTATCGGCATGGCCCAGATACTTTTTCGATCGAGATGTATAGATCGTTGGACTTTTCTGGGCGCACGAGCACCAGAATAGTTGACAAAGGAACGGTGGCCAAAATGGATCTCAATCGAAATTTGTGCCGTGTCCAGTTACCGATCCCTTGTGAGGCCCAGCAGTCAGCAGTCAGCATTCAGTAAAGTTATACCTGGAAGATCCACGACATCTCAGTCAGCTCGCAGATTCTATTCACCACCAGTAGCACGCAATTGCAGGAGGAAACTGTCCAGAAAACTGAAAAAAGAGCGTCATTAGGACGAAAAAGAGATGTATCTGACATAGTTCTCCGCTGCCGACGGCCCATCCAAGCAGAGGACTCGAGCAGTACACCATTCCGTTGATCATCGCGTAGCCGAAGAGCGTTCCGAAACAGCAAAGGCCGCCGACGTCAGCGAGAGCAAGCAGGAGCATTATCTGCAATGAATGTTCTTATAAAAGGGATCGCGAGAGAATCGACCACCAACGACCCTAGGCGGAAATAGAAAATCATCTTTTTTTTTAAATGAAAAAAATACCAAAAGTACTATTTTTTCCGCTCTTTTTAACTGCGTCATTGGTTTATTTTTAAAAAAAAAATTATAATAAATTAGAGTGCGTAATACGAGTTGCCATCTCTTCATATCACATACTCTCTCATCATCTGACCGGTCGAGAGAGTATGTGGAACGAAGAGACGGCGACTCGTATTGTGCACTCGATTGAACTGAACAATGTATTGAAAATTAATGAAGTTCACGTATAAGAGGAGTCGCTTATCGGTGAAGCTACGATATTATGCGTAGACTGTAGGGGGTCATTAGAGTGTGCAGAATGAAGATTGGTTTTCGAACACAAACGAATAATCGCTACCTTGTAGCACGTAATTCGTCGCTCCCGATAGAAGACTCGAAGAGCAGGAATATATAGAATCTGACGCGCAATCCAAGTTAATATTTTTTTCAGAATTCTTCAACAACCTGGCACGTTGTCGGAAACACCATTGAAAAGATGCCCAGCGCATAGTGCTTCGTTCCGAAAAGCTCAGTCCACTCGTCTGGAGTGTAGGCGCTGAAGCATTTTCCCCTGGTTACGGTAATAGTTTTTTTTCAGTTATCTACATGATGTAGTTTGTGGTACCATGGTTTCGGTATGGGATACCTGTTTCGCTATGTACCAGAATAACTGACCTGCAATTGTACTCGGGCGCTGCGTAGGTCTCCGTGATAAAGCGAATCTGGATCGCCATCTGAAAATGAACAAGGTTACGGTAGGCTTATAACCACCGGTAGGAGTGGAAATAATAGATGAATGCAGCGAGTGATCAAAAACAGGAAGTAACCGGTGTTAAATGAGGAAGCAACAGCTGAAGAATAAATCCCAGCAGAGATCAAATTGATGCGTGATCAGATATAGCCTCGTGCCTTGCGCTTTCTTGGGAAAGCAGCAATAATACACAGAATGAGCGTTCTCGATAAGAGGCTAATTAATCCCCGAGGGAAGCGCGCGCTTGCTCACTCATTGGCATGGGTAGGCCCCACAAGCCCCGCCCACTTTGCTCTGACACGATTTCGTGAAAAAGCGCGAAAGAAAAACACAAAGCCCATTCTAAACCAAATCACTCACTCGAAGTTGCTCTGGATAGCTACTACCAATGCCTATCGATCTATCACTATCCGAAATTGGAATATCATCATTGAGTGGGTCAAAATTTATGATAAAGGGAGGGAAGAGGCTGTTTTTGTAGGTTCCAGTGAACAAATTCTGTTCGGATAGTAATTTTCTGACTAAATGGAATATTTTAGGATTTTTAGAGAAAAAATTAGAATTTTAGCTTTTTCCCCTGGCTTGTGTTTTTTGTTGGTAGAAGTGCGGGGGGAGGCGAGCGAGAGGGCGGGAGGAGGGAGAGAGACACACGCAAATTAGGCTCCGCCCCCTTCCCTCTCATCTCGCTTTTGCCTCCTCTTCCCCAGTAAGTTGCGCACGTACTTCTCGGGCTCTAGCGCGCCTCAGAGAAAATATATCGACAAACGGTAAAAAGCATGATGATATTGGGACAACGTGGGATAGTTTGAACACACGTTTGGCCCCATTGCTTAAAATCGGCTATCTGCGTTGTGGCCCCTAGGCATGGGACAATTATTATTTCAATCAAGATGTATCTACGATATCAAAGATTCCTGGGCGCGTCCCGCACGCAGATATGCTGCACAAAGCATGCAGTGAAACTTCAACTCGGAATTTGGAACTGGAACGAGGATTACGGCAGGACTGCGAACGAGACAAAGGTCACGTAAAGGGCGCTTCTGCGTAAAGCGACAGTCGTGTGAGACTGCGACCTAGAGCAGTGCGGAATACTCCGCAAATGAATGCTCATTTGCCGACATCAATAAGAAGATGATCGTTGTCGCTGATGAAAATTTATGAGCTGTTGTACTGCTCTTATAAGCGGCGTGACTTCCTGTTTCTGGCTGAAGCCACGATGCTATTTATCTACGCCCCCTTGCGGGGGTACGGTAGCAGACTCGCATCCTGCAGTTGTGTAACAAGATGAATGCTATTTGAAATACGAAGATCGCATCGTGCGAACTGCCTTGCAATTTCCTACTCGCCTACGGTAGACTGTTGTTTATTTTTAATAAATGGTTGCAAATGCAAAACAAATTTGCTAAACAATTTGCAAAATATAGCAAAGTCACGCTGATTCACACGGTTTTCTCGTGAGATACAGTGTATAGGAAAGGAAGTGAACGACCAATGTGTGAGAAGTATTCCAACGCCGTGAGACGCAGCTCTTTGCAGACGTGACCTACGAAATATGGAATTAGATGGAAATATCTCAACTGTTCGGAGATATTAGTTTCCTTTCGATATTTTGGTTCCCATTGACCTTTTTTCTTCCTTCTTTTGCTCATTTTTAAATTCCACTCGCGTCCTTCCCGCCCACTCTACCAATCAAATAGACGCACTCATCATTCAGTCATACTCTTCTTCCTTATACCGTATTATCGCAACTCACACGGTTTTGAACTAATAATATCATGTTCAGCTCCCTACGCGAGCTTATCGAAGCAATTTGTTCGGCTTCATAACGACCTGAATAGTACTGGCTGCGCGCCTACTCTGCCGAGTGAGTGTCGCTCTTTCCTAATTTTAAATTCATGTTGAAATAACACAATTTAGCACTATTCCAACTTTCTCATCTAGTTTAAACCGTAATCTTAAATCGTTGCAGGATTCTCCGGACTAATTAAAAAACGTAGTATCATGAACACATTTCAGATGAGTGGGCGCCATTCGACCGTCGCGTGCGTTGGATTCTGCGCATTGCCATAGGATAAAAAAAATGATAATGTAAGCGCATCCTTCTCTTTTTTCAGTTCAAAGTCATAAGGGAAGCATGGCGAATCGATAGAGATCGGCCTTTTTTTGCAGGCCGTCGCTGCAGCTCTCGTATGGGCCACTGCCAATGAGTGGATAGATAGCGAGTGAGCTAATTTATCCAGAGATTATCCAGCGTGATTTCCATGGAGATCCACACACTACAGTAAAAGTAGTGCAAGTGAGCATTTCAGAAAACAACGAACGGATGTTGAAGAGAGCTACTCTTCGCAATGTGTGGATGTGTACCTTCCAAATAACGAAGCATCTTTCCAGATTCATATTGGAAATGTTTGTTTTTGTTTGAAATTTTAAAATTATTCGTCATTCACATTATTCTCGTTTGTATTTATATTATCAACCATTGCTATTGGTATCCTCTTCCGACTCATCCATTTTTTCGATAAATCAAATTTCCTATTTATTTACTTCTACATTAACCGTTTGATTTTGGCTGAAGAGCAAGCTATCGAGAGTCGAGTAAATCTTGTTATGAATACCCTACTGAGCTTCCTCTACACATGGCAATTCGGAAACAAACTGCGACAACTAGTCCATCCCCTCTCATCTCATCTCAAATAAGACTCCAATGATCCCGCTGGGATAGGTGGCTAGTCCACGCTTGGCGGCTTTCCGCCAAATCCGAGTCTCATTTTAAATAGAATTCGAAATAAGCGTCGTCGTGCTGTTGCTGCGTCTCATTCTCAGCGAAATGCCCAGTTAACTCAAATTAACTTCCATTAAGTCTCTCCCCTTTGCTTGATCGATATCCCATGTTTTCTATATTGTTCAAGAACTTTCACGATTTGTATGACAACGCTCCATTGCAGCTCCCTACACGAACTCAACGATGTGGAATCAGCAAACTGAAACATCATCAATCACCTTGTCGAATCAGGAATGAATATGTGAGTGACTCAACTTAGCTCGATCAGATTCTCCAATCATCACCTTACAATTCCCTCCAATATTTTGCTTTGAAGAATTTTTGTAAACATATTTTGACAAGAAGAAGCAACTATCATACTCTCAGAGTTACAGCGCTTACTTTACCGTACTCCTTGCAGGAACAAGATCGCAGTACTCGTAATCGGCTACATCTGTGTTTGCATCTGCGCAAAGCACAACAACTGTCAACATGGTAATCCCGAGCTCCTAATGTTTCCCATAATGTGAATCTGATTTGCAGCGGAATTGAATGAGAATCTACTTGCTCGTCCTCTTATCCTTTAATGGTTAC
Organism: Pristionchus arcanus; assembly: GCA_900490705.1. Lineage (NCBI taxonomy): Eukaryota > Metazoa > Nematoda > Chromadorea > Rhabditida > Neodiplogasteridae > Pristionchus > Pristionchus arcanus. Next base: position 197,702 of record LS485884.1, read on the forward strand.
TGCGCCTTGATCCGTCGACATGCGACCATCCGATTGGGATCGATTCTACGTGCTCGTCACGATTTCTCTGTTTATAATTCGCTACCTTATCGACGCCCCGCCACCGTAGATCTTTTCATCACGAGCCCACTAATTATGACAAAGGAGTGTTCCTCTAGCTTACTGAATTGTGCAGAAGTTCTCGAGCACATATTCTCTCATGCACGCAACGAGGACTATTGTATGCACGCGTCCCTTTGCGCTGTGTGTGATTGCTTTCATTGTCTTTGTATTGTTTAACATTGTTTTGAGTATTCAAAGAATAATAAAAATAATTTACAAGAAGAATAATAAATAATCTCGGTTTCTCTTTTTCCTTTAGCTCTCATTTTCGTCATCGTGACAGTTGTACACATAACGCTAGTGCGTACATAGACCTACCAGACTAGCGTCGTAATATCATAAGCGTCTCTTTCAAAATACTCAAATTCGAAACGAGCGTCTCTCACTGCGCTCTCATGCTGAGTGAATTTTAATAGAGTTTTATTTGCGGGTGTAGCTCTAATTATTCACCGTATTTCACGTCTATTGCAGTTCTCTACACGATCTCATCGACGATGCGCGTTCAGCAAGAATGATACGACGAAAAATATCAGAATAGGTTAGGTTAGTTGACGTTTGAAATTGATTAATTGACAACCAATGTTTCAACCAACTTCCCCACAATTTAATTAATGAAGATCCCACTCGCTGCATTCAGAGAACAAGACCTTCCAGAAGATTCGCCCATGTGGAGATCCATGAAGATGAATTTGATCAGAACTCGATTTTCGATGAACCTTGGTACTTCGACGATCACGTTCTCATAGTGCAGAGCACTGGGAGAATCGTCATGCGTTCTGGGGCTTTGGAAAGGAAGTGGAAGTTGGCCAAGATCTTCAAGAAAACGATGGATGTGTTGGAATTGAGAAGACCATCTCTCATCGACTGAACATCCATGATGTGGATGAAGCCCTCGAGGAATTATCACAGTCCGAATCGGATGGAGAGGAGAATGTCGAAGAGGGATGGGCTTTGAAGAAACGGAAGAAAGTTGTCAGATTCACTGAGAAAGCGAAAACATTCATCGAAAATGTTTTTGCTGAAGGATTTTCCTTGGTACTTCGAAGATCACGATCTCAATGTGCAGATCATCTGGGAGAATCGTCATGAGTTCTGGAACTTCGGAAGTGGAAGTTTACCATGATGAGATCTTCAAGAAGAACGATGTACATGGATCAACAAGGAACGCGAAACTTCTTACTCGTCTCATGCACTATTTTATCTGACATTCAACACTGTTTATGTTCTGTGTTTCATTTGAATAAAATCGCTCCCTCGATGAAATCCAGCGTTTGCACAATTGGCAGTTTGCGTGAAAAGAGATTGTTGGGATCGACGGGCCAGATCAAGGCCATTAAAAACCGGTAACTGTCACGCTTGTGTGAAAAAGTCGTTTACAAATGCACCGGAAAGATTCTTATTTTTTCTTATATCAAAGAAACATTTCAATCTTAAATGTTTTTTCGCGAGATCAAAGATTCAGCAATCGTGGGCCCGCTCAAATGACCCACCATATTTTCCTATTAGAGTCTCTTTCAAAAAACAATTCGAAACACGCGTCTCTTCACCTCTTGCTGATTAGAGCAGCGCGTCACCATGCTAAATTTGAATGCGCGTACCTAATCACTCTTACTTTCACTCAATCCATCCTCTGAATCGCATGTGTTCCTGACTAGTAAACTGTTGTTCTGTAGATAATTATAATTATGTTGCAGTTCTCTACACGAACTCATCGATGATGCGGGTTCAGCAAGAATAAAGATCAGGTAACACTTTGAAATCGCTTGATGTTACGTTTTGAGTATTTAGAATCATCATCCCTAAGCAAATCCCCTCAGTCACCTTCTCATTTTGCAGAACCATTACACCCCTGTAAACCACTAAATGTACTTCGTTGCAGTCTCAATATAAATATGCCGCCATCGTCGGCTACGTCTGTGTCTGCATCTTCGCCCATTACAACGATGGTGAGAATTGTTCAGTTCATAGGTATCTCAGATGATTTTGTCTATATCACGCGTCTTCTGAGAGATTGCAAGACCCCGAGGAACTAGGAGCCCAAAGTTTGAGCAATCTCAATGAAATTTTTAAGGTAGCCTATATTGGCGACGAGAAAATTTTGGTAACACAACTTTTTTCCCAAAACCGGTATTTAGGTATTTTCCGGTTCTGAATCCGGCTATCTCAGCTCCCAGAATAGCTAGAGACCTCCGGTTTGGCTTAAAAAATGCGGAAAAATATTCTGAACAACTTTCAACTTACACTTAAGAAATTTTACAACTTTAACATTTTTGAAACATTGAAAAACCGTTTTCGAAATCGAAAAATAATTCACCCTGGCTCGGGGACCCCCTTTTTAATAATTTTTGAATTCATTTTTAGAATCTACATACTCGAGTTAGTTTAGGAAAAATTCAACCGAAGGGCCAGGCCCCTGGCCGGAGGCGTCCGGCACCAATAATGACCAAAAAATGCCTATTTTCCAGATAAATCGACATTTTAAGGCCCCATAACTTTTGATTTTCGATATCAATATTTGCAAAAATCTCTGAAAAATAATTAATTGGATCATTATTTCAATTTCTCAAACTTTTAGAGCGATCCGAGAAAAAAATTGAAAATGATTTTTTTCACGAATTATTTCTTGAAAAATAAAAATTTCATGAAAAACTATTTTCCGCAGAATGCCTTAAAAAGCACAGGAAATGTTCTTTGGGTACATTTAAGTAATTCTAAAATAAATATGCCTCAGAAGAGCTCTTAAATTTAAAGTTCTGAATACTTAAAAATTGAAATTGTTTGAAAAATAGGCATTTTTTGGTCATTATTGGTGCCGGACGCCTCCGGCCATGGGCCTGGCCCTTCGGTTGAATTTTTCCTAAACTAACTCGAGTATGTAGATTCTAAAAATGAATTCAAAAATTATTAAAAAGGGGGGTCCCCGAGCCAGGGTGAATTATTTTTCGATTTCGAAAACGGTTTTTCAATGTTTCAAAAATGTTAAAGTTGTAAAATTTCTTCAGTGTGAGTTGAAAGTTGTTCAGAATAATTTTCCGCATTTTTTAAGCCAAACCGGAAGTCTCTAGCTATTCTGGGAGCTGAGATATGACATAGCCGGATCCAGAACCGGAAAATACCTAAATACCGGTTTTGGGAAAAAAGTTGTGTTACAAAAATTTTCTCGTCGCCAATATAGGCTACCTTAAAAATTTCATTGAGATTGCTCAAACTTTGGGCTCCTAGTTCCTCAGGGGGGTTGTATTCCTGCAATCTCTCAGAAGACGCGTGATATGTTGATTACAATTCCATTTGAGCTGACTGGAAGCTGTTCTGGTCGAGAGTGAAGATCGGCCTGCTCGTGATTCGTTACCTCGATGGTGCTAACTACTAACAAGCCCCTCCACCCACCGACGCCGCCTCGTCTCCACTCCATTTTGCAACAATACAACAGCACTCTTGTTATCCTTGCCAAACTGTCATTGTGGTGCTTATCGCCAGCGTATCATCGCATGGAGGGTGCTTCGGACTCTTTTCTATCACCGTGATGTAGTACGTTTTATATTAAGAACCTCCGCAAAGAAATTTTAAAATTTACAAAAATTACAAAAAATATAATAATTAACAAAAGTAACAAAAAATTTCGCATAACAATATTCTCGTTTATTTAATTGTACAGAATCGTATTCTCTCGTCTAACGAGATCAAGTTTACACGTATCCATTATATTTTGCACGTTTCCATTGTATTTTAAACGTTTCCATTTGTACCATTCGTCTAAATCCGAAAGAGGCGGCGACGATAAATGATTGTGCCAGAAAGAAACTCCTATATAACAGTGCAACACAGATCCTCTGGGTTTGTATCAGCAAGTAGATCCTAGTGCAAAAAGGAGAGTGAAGCATACCGTTGTATGCATACGTGGGAATAATTTCGAAATGCCTAACCGTATGAAGAGACTGGTTGCAATTAACATGCATTCGAAAGGTTCTGTCTAACAGTGTGAGAAAAAAGTTAAAGTGAAGAAGATTAACTGAATCCATATCGGAAAAACCGTAAAAATAATTATATTAATTTATCTCTTCATTACTATCTGTATCTCAATCAAACAATCTCTGTGCATACAAACTGAAGCATTACACTCCAATGGTAAGGGGGGCAATTTACAGGCAAAGTGAAACAGGAGAAAAATTGACCACGAATGCAAGCTCGACTACTTGCGAGGCTTCCAGTGTTTTGTGAAAATCCTTGTTAAAAAAATACTCTGACGGACCATTGCAGCACCAAAATCTTTGCCGTAAAAGTGGAACAAGTGGCACATAAAAGGCAAATAAAAGCATTCATCGTTCAACAGACCTCTACCGTATTCAATGCAACTAAGTCATGATGGCATTGGCACCAATTGGCCCCAGTACACCAACTGGTCGACTTTCATCTCAGCATGATTCCAGACAAATGCAAAACCATATTTGTCGTCATTGGTCTCTGAACCTTCTTCTCTAGCTCTTTCTCCGTCAAATATCTTCATACTTTATTTCTCCATTCGTAATTATGCATTGAAAGAACTTCAATAGCAAAACAAGGATTTTGTTAACTCTTTTTATTCTTATCAAACAACCACAGAAGTTAGAAACAACCAACGCTAAGCGATGTGTTAGTAATATTAGTGGCGAACAGCTAATCTAGTATGTAGTAGAAATCGAGAGGGAAGGGCCGAGCCGCAGGAACGGTGCTACTCTTGTTTCGTAGCTGGCTTCTGTAAGAAAGAGATAATCGGAACTGTAAACAAAGTGATAGTTACCTCGCCATAGAAGACGGAACACGCCGCGATTATTCCTCCTACGGTTAGGCCAAGCGTTGCGAATGACGAGACCACGTTTGCGGGCTCCTTTGAGCCTGAAATGGGTGAGATAACTTCAACGACAAAAAAAAGATAATACAAAACTTACCGAATCCTTCTCGAATGAGTACCCCGAGGGCACCGACGATCCCCATCAAGAGCATAGCCATCGCGAGGGCCACACCAGCCTTCTGGAGGCCAGATCCAGTGAAAAACATTCGTGCTCTGGAAATAGTAATCGAAAATTCACAAAGCGTAAAGAACGAAGAAACAGTAAAGAAAAAATGAAAGCTTACCAGTTTTTCCATTTTTCGTTCATTGTCAATCCTTAATCTTCCGAAGCGCGGCAAATATTCAACTAGTCGATAGTCACATGGAGGCACATGGTTTGCTCTGCATGAGGTGTATGTAGGATCCTGCAACGCGGCAGTATTAGAAACATTAACAAATCCTTATCCTGAAACGACACCAATACGACGAAGAAAGAAAGTAGAGCGAAGCAGGCTGAGAGGATTGGAGCAATGGAAGTGTTCTCCTCTGACTGTGAGACCGGAATTGATAAGGCAGCCTCGGAATTGATAAGATAACTGAGTTCTAATCAAACAAAAAAGGCCCCATGTACACTTATTGCCAGCTTTCTCCGGTTCCTCATGGCAATGCTTTGTGAATAAGTTTCATTTTCATAATAATTTATCTCTTGATTACTATCTGTATCTCAATCAAACAATCTCTGTGCATACAAATTGAAATGGGGTCTAAAGGAGTCGGGTATACAGGGGAGGTACTAATGTCTTCACGAAAAGGCCAAAAATAGCTCCAGATTATTTCCTCCAACTATACTTGTCATTAGAAAATAATTGTTTATTAAGAGACCGGATCGGTAAAAATCGAGCACCCCCCGGACACGCTCCTACCAAAATGAGCTCCATAAGCTCATACTGTGGTAGTATGAGGGTCATGTCTTCGTGTTACTCAAAACACCATTTATATGTGGTTCACGTGGGTAAGGCAAGAGAAAAATCAAAATATGCTTGAAATGGTCAAAAAATCAAAAATCAAAAACGTGTAAAGCTAGACTTATTTTTTCATGTGCATTGCATTAGAGGTCCCCAGTTGTACAAAAAACGATTTTTTGATTTAATGTTGCTCGATTCCTACCACGAAAGTTCAACTAAATATTTCGTTTTTTGAAGAAAGTAGGCTGTTTTTCGCATCAGATCCCAGTATAACCTAGGTGTACGTTGAAGCCCACTGGGTGGTGTGTCCTAATATTTATCAGCCGGACTCTCTTGGTTTTTCCCAATTCAGATTTTAGCCCGCAAAGGTGCTAAACTGAGGATGAGGAGTCTATGATTGCGGGATATCAATATTCTTTTTGGGTAATTTGGTCAACAAACCACTCATTTAGTAATTCTACCCCACCTGGGGAATAATCAACACCATAGGAGTTGAATCCGCGACAATGAATTTTTTGACCCATGACCCGGGGTTCATGCCTCAAAAGTGAGCCATGACCATGAACCCCGGGTCATGGTCCGAAATGGACCGGAAAAGTCATGATGGAGGAACTTCGAGTACTATACGCCAATGTATGCTACAGTAGCCCCGTAATATAAAGTAGCTGAAAATGCCGTAATCTGACAGGCACTGGGCTGAGAAATGGGGTTTTAGTGAAAAATTCTACAAAAAACACTTTTCTCAGCCCAGCGCCTATCAGATTACTGTATTTTCAGCTACTATATATTACTGGGCTACTGTAGCATACATTGGCGTATAGTACTAGAAGTTCCTCCATCATGACTTTTAAGGTCCATTTCGGACCACGACCCGGGGTTCATTGTCATGGCTCACTTTTGAGGCATGAACCCCGGGTCATGGGTCCAAAAAATCATTGTCGCGGATTCAACTCCCATGGTGTTGATTATTCCCCAGGTGGGGTAGAATTACTAAATGAGTGGTTTGTTGACCAAATTACCCAAAAAGAATATTGATATCCCGCAAACGTAGACACCTCATCCTCAGTTTAGCACCTTTGCGGGCTAAAATCTCAATTGGGAAAAACCAAGAGAGTCCGGCTGATAAATATTATGACACACCACCCAGTGGGCTTCAACGTACACCTAGGTTATACTGGGATCTGATGCGAAAAACAGCCTACTTTCTTCAAAAAACGAAATATTTAGTTGAACTTTCGTTGTAGGAATCGAGCAACATTAAATCAAAAAATCGTTTTTTGTACAACTGGGGACCTCTAATGCAATGCACATGAAAAAATAAGTCTAGCTTTACACGTTTTTGATTTTTGATTTTTTTACCATTTCAAGCATATTTTGATTTTTCTCTTGCCTTATCCGCGCGAATCACAAATAAATGGTGTATTGAGTAACATGAAGGTATGACCCTCATACTACCATGGTATCAGCTTACGGAGCTCATTTTGGTAGGAGCGTGTCCGGGGGGTGGGTGAAAATGCTCGATTTTTACCGATCCGGTCTCTTAATATTTCATTAAACTTTACTGCCCGAGATCAATTTGCCCTCTGGAATAGTTCGCAAAAATCCGAATTCGAAATAATGGCGCCTCTTCATTTTAGGCGTCTCTCATCGTCTTCCCGGTCTCTCACACACTGCTGCAGCACAATCATAGTTCAAAATCGGCAATTATTGATTATTCACCGCCCTTCCCTACTTTGACGCTCCTTCATTTATTTGCAACATTACAATAGTTGTAGTTTCACTGCAGTTTCCTACACGATCTCTACGATGCGGATTCAACATTGCGAAGTAAAATTCAACTCGCGTGTGACAGACGGGAAGCTCGAGAAAATGTAAGTGATTCGAACCATCCCATCCTGAATGGTCCCAACGAAATCGTTGGGCCGATGGTATGGTGAAGATTATGTCTCTTCATTCCTCACGCTCTCTCAGCGAGCAGACAGAGAGATTATGAGAATTGCAGAGGCTCATTATTCATGCCGACATTCTTAGTCGGAACGAAAGTATAACCATGCGAAAAATAAAAGAAAATCGTTTCACAGGAAGAAGTACCATGGACGCCGCCACGATCAAGGCCACTGCGGACTTCGTCTAGAAGAATCCCACTGTGTAAGTTTAGTTCTGCGTTGCCGTATTCTCCGTACTCATCGTATCGTTTCCTTCAGGAACACGTTCATGGGCTTCGCGCTCTTCTTCATTGCGATTCATGTGTACGCCTACTGGCGCAACTGTCATCAGGGTAAACAACTTCTAAATGATCCTTCTCAAGCCTGCAGAGAATTTCCTTTTCAGCCGATTGGGAGAGATTCTACTAGCTGACGGATATATTCATAAATCTCCATCAGTCCGCAGATGCAAGAAGATGAGTACTCCACTCACCGTCGCCGCCTCACGACTCACACTTCATTTTGCTCTAATCAACCCCAATCTAAGATTCTGCTCTTGCCAGACACGTCAAGGAGGACCCCACTCCGTCAGTTTGTCCTGCACAGTACTGTCCTAGAAACCCCAAGTTACTGTACTCCTTGCAGGTTCAAGGTTGTGGGCCTCATCGTTGGCTACGTATTTGTCTGCATCTTCGCCCATTACAACGATGGTGAGATTTTTTCAGATCCTAGGTATCTCAGATCATGTTGTCTATATGTTGATTACAATTCCATTTGAGCTGACTGGAAGCTCTACTGGTCGAGAGTGAAGATCGCCCTGCTCGTGATTCGTTACCTCGAGGGTGCTAACTACTAACAAGCCCCTCAACTCACCGTCGCCGCCATCGACTCATACGCCATTTTGCAACAATGAACTCATTGCTAAGTAATCAATTGTTTTATATTTAGCGATAAAATTCTTGCCATACTATCCCCGTGGTGCTCGTTGTGATGTATACTACATACGTCTCTTCGGAGAACCTCGAAATAAAATAAAAGATAAAAGAACAAAAATCAAGCAGTGTAGTGCACACTACTGAAAATTACAACTCTAGCCGTTAATTTTTTTTTGGCTTTATCTTCTCGAGATACAGATGGCGGCTCTGTTCGAATAGTTTTGTCCCATGAAAATAGTTTTGTCCCATCCGCCATATCGCACTGCCTGAAAAGGATAAATATTTCAATAACAGTGCGTTCGCCTAAGAATCGCACCCCCTCCGGTACAGCAAAAAATGAACCTCTGGGATAAACATAGATTATGATACCCCTAGGTGCCTTACATCAATTTCTGTTATCGACATGACCCTATCACACTCATTTGCATAATTACATGCATCCAAAGTTTAACAAATTTCCCAAATTTTATTGTATAATTCAGCGGAAACGCGTCAGATTGGGCTGAAATTTGGGCTCTAGGCCAAACTCGAGATGCTGCATCCGCCCATGTTTTTAGAGTATACAAATTCGAGATTTAAATTTTATCACTTATTTTCAAACTCTGATTTCTCAGAGATAAAGAAAATAACATCGCCAATTTTTTGAAATGTCATGTATATTGGTAAGATCTACCCAGAAAAAAAATTTCAGCCAATTTCGTTGTCAGCCTGAGAAGTTACATCCTTAAAACCAGGATGCTATTTTAGAGAAAAACCCCTTCATTTCGACCCATTCGCCTACTCGAGTGGCGTGAAATGAAAAATGAGTGAAGGAAATGAAACGAAAGAGTTCATTTCACGCCGCGCGGGTGTGAAAATGGGTCGAAATGAGGGGGTTTTCTCTAAAATAATGTCGTGGTTTTAAGGCTGTAACTTCTCAGGCTGACAACGAATTTGGCTGAAATTTTTTTTCTGGGTAGATCTTACCATTATACATGACATATCAAAAAATTGGCGATGTTATTTTCTTTATCTCTGAGAAATCAGAGTTTGAAAATAAGTGATAAAATTCAAATTTCGAATTTGCATGCTCTAAAAACATGGGCGGATGCAGCATCTCGAGTTTGGCCTAGAGCCAAAATTTCAGCCCAATCTGACGCGTTTCCGCTGAATTATACAATAAAATGTGGGAATATAGTCAAACTTTGGATGCATGTAATTATGCAAATGAGTGTGATAGGGTCATGTTGATAACAGAAATTGATGTAAGGCACCTAGGGGTATCATAATCTATGTTTATCCCAGAGAGTCTTTTTTTGCTGTACCGGAATTCCTAGGAAATGTGCGATTCTTAGGCGAACGCACTGATAAGGCTATTTTTATCGAGTTCCACAGATCGACAATGGGTGGACCCTCTGGAAAGGCTCCCATGTTCCGCGTCTATGCCACAAACAATTCAAATCCTGCGCGAAAGCATTCTTCATCGAAGGCGTCTCATGTCGCTTTTCCCGATCCGTGTCATCCAAAAAATGTTCGCCGATTTGTCTGATAATTCTATTGCAACTGCAGCTCCCTACACGTTCTCATCGATGCGGGTTCGGTGTCTCAACTGTATGGAAATTCTTGAGACTAACTTCAATGATATTGGGCGGATACATACTTCGCAATGGAATCAGATAAAATCGCAGAGATGCGGAGGAAGAAGAAACATAGAGGTGAGAGCTAGCCGTCCTACCGTCGTATGCAAGAAGCGCAACGTAGAAAGAGTCACATTGCGTTCGGAATCAATCGCGAATTAACATAAAAATTAAGAATATTTAAAAAAAAAGTTTATTTTCTAAACAAACTTTACAATTGGTGAAGAGTGAGGGTAGATCATTGGAATCGATCATGAAGAGAATGAGGGCGAACGAAGTCATCCCTACAGTGTTCACTCTCTTTTTATATTTTTTTAAAAATTGATTAAAATTAATTAATTGCAGGTTTCGGCATCAACTTCCTCGTTAAACATGTTCAATAACACTTTCTCTCACGCTCGCTCTGAGAAAGACGAGATGATTCTGTGAGTGCCTATTCACTGGCTACCGCTTCGGTACCGCCTAATCACTATACTCTACTCGTTGCAGCGTCCTTCTTCTCGGATGGGTGGCGTTCTACGCGCTGGTGCACGGCCACGCGATGGTACAGGGCTGGGGAGACGGTGAGTGCCCATCTGTCTGTCTTATTATGCCCAGGAATTCATTTCCACTTTTCAGCTGATTGGCAGCTCTTCGAGCGTCGAGTTCGTTGGGTGCTGCGTGTTGCAGGACACATTGGGTTGATCTAAGCCGTCTCCGCTCGCTCACACGCCGCACGGCCAATAGCTCGCCAGGAGGAGCATGTCCGCTCTGGGTTATTGGTGCGTCCCGAGGCCAATGGGGTGCCGGGTTCCTTCTGCACGTTCCCATAAGGAACACGCTTCAACCGTTTTTTGTATTTTAATAACCTGTTCTTTGTAATCGGCGTTTGAGCGAATAAAATATTTTTTAAAAAACTGCGTACAAAATTAGATGCACCAATTCGATGTGTTGCTCAACGCATTGCACACAGAAGCGTGTGCAACAGAGATGTGAGATGAGTGAATTTTTGAAGGGAAAAGACTGATCAAGTAGATATCTTCTCGGACAGTGTATCATTCTCTTGGATGGATAAACTTTTGGCATGTCATGGTCAAAAATATTCGAAAGCGAGAACTTTTGAGGGTTTTACTTCTGCCAGTAGAAAACATATCTCCCCATTCCAACCATAACTCTGATATAACCATATTACTTATAGCCCTTTCAAAAATTGTTCTGAACGCATTTTTAGCTCAACAAGACATCATCAAATTGAATAATCATAATATTTTATCTCTTCATTACTATCTGTATCTCAATCAAACAATCTCTGTGCATACAAACTGAAGCTAGGTATAAACGAATTGGCATTACACTCCAAAGATAAGGGGGCAATTTACAGGCAAAGTGAAACAGGCGAGGGGCGGATGTGTATTGTGTATACAGTAAAAAAGAGTGTGATATCACAGACGGACGCTGATCGTACAATGGGTAAGCATTAGCATCAGTGCCTAGAATGGGGCAAGACGGGTAAAAGGGGACGGAGTCAGGGGAAAAGTGGGCGGAGCCTACTCCACCGTCACAGACTTGGCCAGATTGCGAGGGCGGTCCACGTTGAGACCGTTGAGGTCGGCGATGTGGTACGATAGCAGCTGGAGGGGAATCACCGTCAGAATATTCTGCACGCAGTCAACCGTCATCGGCACCTGAAGAGAAGGCGAGAGTTAAAGATCAAAGAACAACTTCGGAGTTCAGAGATCAAAGACCGAATAGCTAAAGTGAAAGAAAGCACAGATCAATGATCGAAGTTCATTCTCAGAATTCAGAGGTAGAAGGCCCAGTCCCACGAGCACAACAGCAATAGATCAAAGACCAACGTGGCCAACCTATTCAATCCCGTGCTACAGTACCCATACCGTATACCCCTACCGGACCACACTTACCCCAAGGGCGCGGGCCAAATGAAAGCAAAGACTAAAGATCATTATTCAAAGATCAAAGTTCAGAAGTCAAATACCGAAAATTAAAACCCAGAGATCAACGGCCGACTTCATAGATGAACAACCACCGAAACCTAGTCAACCTCTAATGCGGTACTCAAGTCCTTGACACCGTATCCCTCCCAACTCACCCTGAGAACGTGGGGCATACCGGCCAGGTCGTCGGCGGGCACCGACGAGTCCGCAATGATGATCGGACGGCCGCCGCGAGCGAGCACCTGCTGCAGCGCGTTCAGCGACTTCTGCAAGAGATCAAAGATCAGATTACGGTATTCCGAGCAATAGTCCACCTACAGTCACCTAACCCAATGCCCTGCTGTAATCCAACGCGAGTTGTCCAGTTGGAATGGGCTGGAACAGTCCTCTGTGGTGGCTACAGTATCCTACCGTACTACAATGCCCTTCCGTACCCCCATGCCCCTACGGTAACCTACCGTACCCCTCCCCCCCTACCGTACCTTGTACACGTTGTCCTTGCAGATGACCATCACAATGGCCAGGTCCTCGTCCACCATCGCCAGCGGGCCGTGCTTCAGCTCGCCCGACATGATGCCCTCGCAGTGCATGTACGACAGCTCCTGCAGATGGTCAGAGATCAAAGATCAAGTCCATAGACTAACTCAGAGATCAAAGAACAGTCACAATGCCCCCCCCCCAACCGTACCTTGATCTTGAGGGCGCCCTCGAGACAGGTGGCAAAGTTGAATCCTCTGCCCATCACGAGCAGCGACTTCTCCTTGTAGATCTCCTTCGCAATCTCCTTCACTTCCGAATCCAGCTTGAGGATCTCCGAGATATGACCTGAAGGGAAGTTATTGATTGATTAGAGATCACGTCTGTAATTTAACGCTTCATGAAAAACGTTTGCTAAATCAAGGCAAGAGATGCATATGGCTATCGATTTATTAGTGATGAGGACAACTGCTAATATCTTCACAAAAAAAAAGCCAAACCTCCTTTGAACAATGTCAATAAAGAAAATAAAGTCATTATCTAGATACTAAAAGTAGAACCCAATCAATATCTACAGTACCAACGTATAGCTAGCCTACCGTAACCCTCCCGCCGTCCACCGTACTCACCGGACAGCTTGTTGAGGGCGTCAATGATATCGGCGCGACGGGCCTCGGCCGACTTGCGGTCCTCCGACAGCACGAGCGCCAGCATGAGCAGCGACAGCTGCTGCGACGTGTACGCCTGCAAATAGATCCAAATTATTGATTACCTATTAATTTTCATTTACCGTAACCCAAAGCATACAGTACCCAAGTTTAGAACACGGTAGCCATATTCTTGCCACAATCATTTGTGGCACAATGTGTCTAATGTTTCAAAAGAACGGCTACCGTACCCACAACACTACCGGACCTCATGGTGAGCTCCCCTTCCTTCCCCTTCTACCGTACCTTGGTGGAGGCGACGCCAATCTCCGGGCCGGCATTGATGTGGATGCCGCAGTGCGACTCGCGACAGATCGACGATCCAACCGTGTTCGTCACCCCGATCACGAGCGCGCCGTGCTGCTTGCAGTATCTGCAACAAATCAAAGATCATAGATCAAAATCTAAATACCAAAAAAGCGAAGATAAGAGGTCAAAAGTAAACAGATTCAGCCATAACAATCAGATTCGAAACAGGTTCAAAAATGCTACGTCACAACAATCTGATCGCCATCTATCATCATCCCCTCTTTCTCACCTGAGGGCGCCCAGCGTGTCTGCCGTCTCGCCCGATTGGGAGATGAAGATGGAGACGTCATCGCGGAAGATGGGCGTCTCGCGGTCGAGGAAGTCCGAGGCCAACTCGAGAACGACCGGCAGCTCGGTGAGCTCCTCGATGATCTGCAGGAAACATACTTTTTACAATGGAATAAAAAGAAAATACCAATTTGGCAAGTGCTATAGTATCAGAGGCCAAATACCGCTCCCGAGAGGACCTATGCATGCCACATTTTTAGGTAAATTTGAACAAAAATTAGAGAAATGCATGCCACCATTCCACAAAATCAGTGTAGAATACTCGAAACCTAGCCTCCTCACGCTCAAAAATATGAAAAATTCGGAAAAGCACACCACATTTTGAGTATTATGACCCGAGTATTTGACCCCTGTACGGGATAGATGTTGCAACAGGAAAGTAAGAAGAACAATGGATCGATACGAGGCTACGCACTCCATCATACAATAGCAACAACTGATATCATCGTCAGACAACCAGGCCATCCTCAAGGGGAGGCAAGGAATGACAACACAGTAGTCGGATGTAGTGTTGTCATCATCCCAAGCCACGCCCCCTCCCCCCCTCACCTGTCTGCAGGCGATGGCCGAGTTGTACGAGGTGCCGCACGCGACCATGATCAGACGGCGGCAGCGCTTGATGTCCGGCACGAACTCCTGAGGGGAAAGTGATGATTATGGTATCAATCGATACGGAATAGCTACCGTATAACCATACATGGAAAAGCTAGTCAAAAACTACCTGGAATTTGAAAACATACCCCGCATTCGAGGATTCAGTAAACAAGGCATGTTACCTACGATTTGCAAACACCCCCCGCGTTCATAGATTTAGGCGGCTTCCAAGGTCTTTTTCATAAACATAGCCGGCTTTTGAAGGATTTTGTTACCTAACTTTTTCATGTTTGCGTATAACAACGTGATCAGTACAGCACAAGGTATTGATCGATAAAAGTATACAAAATAGATTAATTTGGGCTATCGTCAAAAATCAATATTCCTGTCGGCTACCGTAACCCTCTACCGTACCTTGATTCCGCCCAGGACCACCTCTCCGGACGGCAGCACTCTTCCTCTCATCGTGTTCACAACCGACTCCGTCTGCTCGAAGATCTCCTTCTGCATGTACGTCTGGAAGTTGCCTGCAAAGAAAAAAGATCTAGCATTTATTGATTTTGAGTGCGCGTGATAAAGCAAAAGAAGCAAAACAAAACTAAGATAGTTTGAAAAAGACAATGACTCACAAGAACTATGCATGTTACCAAACAATGCTGTCCAAGAAGCTCCCAATGCCAGTGTCATTAGCGAATATTTTCAGAGAAAATTAACTCTCCTAACCACCGTCTTCCTATTTATACCCACGGAAAATCCACGCGACTCCTATTTCATCACGATGTTGTCCAATGCACCATTTCGATCTAATCTATCACAATTTTGCAGAAGGCCCAATATAAACAAATTTAAAAAAGGAAACAAAAAAATTTGCACTACCATGAAGCAAGACAGTAAATACCCCGTACTTCCAAGCTACCGTAACCCTCCCCCCCCCCTCACTGACCCATCATGATCTGCTGCAGCTCCATGTTGATCTCTTGCACCTCGCGAGTCGGCAGCGTCTTGTCCTGCAAGCAAGTAAGTCAGTTGTCGATTGGCTACCGTACTGCCTGTTCAGTCCACGATCGACGCATCCCCGATACCGTACCTTCTCGCTCAGGCCTCGCTTGATCCTGTGGATGGAGAGGGCGCCGTTCTCGACGAACGCCACGTCGTCGTCCTCGAGGTACAGCACCTGGTAAAGGAGAAACGATTAGATGCGAAAGCAAGCAACAATTGTCCATAGACTTTCCTACCGCATTCCTACCTCACACTAGGGTTGTCGATTCGAGACCGAGATCGAGAGTCTCGCACTTGCGAGACTCCCGCAATGGCCTCTTCCCTTGCCTCCCCGACGAGAGATCATGGGGTTGGGAGAGAGTGCAGACAGAGCAGAGGAATGTGCTCTCTCCTTTTCCCACCATCATTGCGAGACTCCCGCACTGGTGCGAGAGTATTGATCCCGAACTTGCAACCCTACCTCACACAATGGAAAATTTTCAAAATTGCGTATTGCAAATTGCAATACGGCACAATACACAACAAAAGGACATTCCACAGTGTGTGAGAAAGAAAATTTTCGCAGTGTGGTGTAGGGTAGAGCTCGAAATACGAGCCGACGTTTCTCAAGTAGCGATGGAGCTTGCGGAATGACGAGACAGTGGCCCGCATTTCGAGCTTTCGAGTGAGAAGTTGGAATCCAGTCAGTCGATGGCGAAGGGATAGTAAGGGATTAGCCCCTCCAGATCATCGACCACGTCTTCGTCTTCTCACCTGCTTCGTGTGCTCCACGATCGCCGATGCGTCCGATGCCACGAAGTACTCCACCTGAAGCAAGGGAATTGATCACTAGAACGCGAAAATACACTACCTATTTCACTGTAGCAGAGAGTTACGGTAGTATTTTGATCAAGTGCACAATTATCGTAGAATATATTTTAAACGACGATAACTGCGGACGTGAACAAAAAGACTGATTTGCCGAAGAACAATCTGATACCGTAACCCTCATCTACAGTATCCATATGAGCTACCGTACCTCCCAGGCGCTCGATCCGAATGGCCGAATGGAGGACATGGGCGAGGCGCAGTCGCCGTTGCTGGGTGCGGCTGCAATTGATACTTACAGTAACCCAAAGAAGCGAAAGCCCCGAAAGTGGTGTGCCCAAGTGTGCACACGCAGTGTGGTGCGGGCGACGAATGCACCATGGTGTGGTTACGGTAGACACGGACCTCCGATCGACAGGTCGAGTACGGTGGGCGTGCCGCAGAAGGACTCGTCGTGATCGCGAACTGAAAGTGGGTACGGTAAGTGCTGGGGAGTTAGATAAGTGTACGGTAGCCGGGGACTCGCAGCGAAAATCCGTAGTGGTACGGTAGCCGTGAGCCGAAGCCGGAAAGTAGTAAGTGAGTGAGAGTTACGCACGATGAGTTGCAGTCGTAGAAGTGAAGCGGCGCGCTGAAATGTGGCCAAATTAGGAAGCACACGGCAGGGTTACAACGTAGTGATGGGGATAGGTGGGTAAACACGGAAGGGAAAAGCGCACACAGATCACACCATCACACCAAGCCCAAAATGCAACTATTTGTAAGCACAGTGATGTTCCGAGTGAAGTAAATAGATTAGCGTACGCACTCGGAACACCACCAGGTAAAAATTTTTAAAAAATATTAAGAAATGTTTAAAGCGGTGAGTGAGGCACAACAAAAATACACACAAGTGCTGCTTTGCTTTGATCTTTTACCGAGGCTGCCGTCTTTTTCAATGCGCGAATCGTCTCTCCACTGCCAACCGTGGCCTGTATATTTTTATTTTCAATTATCGATTCATTATTCAAATAAGCTACCGTAATCCTCCAATCACGTAATACAATCAGCTGCCGATTCCAAAGTGTCGTGCTACCGTACCTTTGCTGAAGCTGACGGGGAACTGATCAAACGTGAGTCGACCATTGTTCGTCTTGATGCCGACGAGGAGGGGCGAGCCGCGACGCGTCGCCACCAGCTGACCGGGGAACTTGCGCGACTTGAATGCCAGAGCGAACGCGCCCTCCTGAAATGAAGACAAGGTTGGCACCGTAAAACGTAACTGTAGCAAATCAAGTACTAAACAAGATAACATAATCATGGTAGATTGGTACAGCCGACTACAGAAATTAATAGGGAGGCTGTTGTCTTGTACAATATCATTCTTCTTTGTACCGTACCACCTTCTAAGAACTGCTACAGTAGCAATCAGGGGAAGGTACCGTAGTCTGGTACCGTACTAATATACCGTAATCCCTCAGACGATACCGTACCAGCTGCTGGATGACGATCTCGACGAGCTGGCGGAAGGAGAAGTCCGGGTAGCGGTCGTGGATGTGCTGGATCAGCTTCGCGATCACTTCCGTGTCGGTTTCGGACTGCAAAGAAAATCGATAATAGCGTAGTCTGATCAGACTACCGTATCCCTCCAACTAACGTACCTCGAATCGATGGCCCTTCTTGAGCAGGTACTCCTTGATCTCGCGATAGTTGGTGATGATGCCGTTGTGCACGACCAGGAAGTCTGCAAAGCGGCTACCGTATTTCATGGAACCGGAACCAGATTCCTGACCCAGGATACCGTAATCCTAGTGTCACTTGAAACACAACGGTACAAGGTCGAAGAATACCGTAGCCCCGCACAAATCAACCGTACTCACCCGAGGTCTCATTGCTCCTCTGCGGGTGCGAGTTGAGGTCCTTGGGCGATCCGTGGGTGGCCCAGCGAGTGTGCGCGATGCCGCAGTGGATGGCGTACGACGCCGTCATGTCCAGGTGCGCAGAGTCCTCTGCAATAAACATTATAAATTAATTAAATATTTAAATAATGAAATTTGAAAAATATAATTGAATATTACAAGAGCGAACTGTGAGCAATGCGGCTCGCTTCAGATTTAGTGCTACCGTTAACTGTTTTGGTGTTATTCATAGCAAACGAATAGCATAAAAGAAGCTGAATTCAGGCTCCATTAGGTGCATGACTACTCCCACGTTATTCCCAGATCCCTCCATCACTCACTCTCGAGACAATCGGCGAGGGTGGCCACCTTGCCCGTTTTGCGGAAGAGGAAGACCGAGTCGTGCGGCTTGTTCGCCTCCTCGCCCGCGTCGATCGCGATTCCTGCCAATTATTTTATTAAATTATTTTCTTTTATTTACATTAACCGCTTTGGAACGTGAAACACCGATCACTACTCGCTGCTTGTCTATGAAAACAAAACTAGAACCAGCGAAGATCAACTCATTCGAAACATGAAACATAAATCACGCTAGCTTTCGCTGACCCTCTTAAACAAGAACGCAAGAGCTACCGCGAAGTGATCTGAGCTCCACGGCCACTCCGTGACAGTCAACACAGGCAGTTGATGTCAGGAAGAGAAATAGCAAGCGAAGTGATCGGTGTTTCACAGTGATCGATCGGTGTTTGTCAGGCGAGTTTGAAGGGCGCTTGCTCACCGGCCGAGTCGTATCCTCTGTACTCCATGCGCTCGAGGCCCTGGATGAGGATGTCGGCGATCTGAATTAGCATTATTATTTAAATAATTATTTAAATTAATTAAAATAGATATATAATTAAATAAAATGTTACCTCCTTGCGCGTCTTGGGCGTGAGGAAGTTGAGGTAGGCGAAGATTCCGCACATGCTGACTGGTCGGGAGGGAAGAGAGAGAGGGGAAGGTGTTAGTTGACCCTGTAAAGGCGAGGCATTGTTGATACACGCCGTGGACTATTCGAGAACAAATCAACAAGAGGAGGGAACAGTTCGAGGGACGGGAGGCGGCGTTTCACGTGCACTATTGAAGTGGAGAAGGAACGGAGGATCAATGGCAAATTAGAGTAATGCGAAATGGCAGCTTCAGCCGAATCGGAAACCAAAAAGAGGACAGCGGATAGATCTATGGCGAGCGGGGCGTACAATTAGTGACGCTTCGAGAGCAGGAACGATAGAGATCTCGATCTATCGGCGACGCGCACTAGAAAACCGAAAAGAAGAGCTCGAGATAAGGGCGCCGATATGGAGGTGAAAGTACACAATCGCTCGTTTACTCAAAATAATACCCGGAAATAGCGCTACGTCCGGAAAGGGGAACCGCGCCCTCAATAGAACCACGTCAGCTGTACTGATAGCGTCTAATAACGGGGCGCGCCCTCCATTTTTGGGGCTAAATCGAAGGGCGCTGGCAGATTGCAATCTCGAAAAACTGAAATACACCACGCATTCGTGCACAAATCGCTCGTAAAAGGCGCAAAATCGTGCGCACGATCCTATCTAAATAGCGCAAGAAACTGCATTGAACGAGCGGGTACAGAACTAACGTAATATGGCCACGAACAGCTGTCCTAAACGTGGTAAGAACGGTCAAATATTATAAAACTAGGGTAGATCAAATCTTGATCTCGACATGAATGATATACGGCCGCGGGCGCTGACCCCTGTCACGTAACCCTACCACTGCAAAGGGTGAGGGTCGAGGAGAGAAGGAAGGGGGATGTGAGGAGACGAGAGAGCGGGCGAAACGACGAGGGCCCTAGGGAACACCAGCAGAGACAACGCGCGCTTTTAGAGGAATGGAATCGAAGAATGGAGGGAAAAGGGCGGGGAGCAAGGGAGGAAAACAGCTCGCCTGAAACTAGCACCACAATTTGATAAGAAATAAGCCGCTTTTCGGTGCTAATCGGGGCGTCTGGGGAAGGGCACATCGCCCCATCTATAAACTAGCGCTTAGCTGACGTTTACATAGCGGCTCTAGGGGACGAAATGAGCGAGGGAAGGGAGGCGACTTGCTGGCTAGCAGACAGCGAGAGAGTCGAGGGGGATGACCCAAACAGCCGCGCCGGCTCGCACTTTTGCGGTTCCAGAAAGCAATTTCGTGCAGGGGAGGCGAGTGACTGGGCTAACAAGCGAAAATCACGCGGGGATATAGCCGGCCTAAAGCTCCACGTCTACAGAGGCGACGTGGCTGGAAACAACGCGGGCGAAATGGGAGAGGAAAGGGGACGAGAAAGGGGAAGGAAGAGAGGGAGGAGAAGGGAAGAGCCCACGTGTTGGTGCGCAGCAAGGGAGAGCGAGTGAGGATGGGAAGGGAAGGGAGGGGTCAGAGCGAGAGCGAGCAAGGGAGGGAACGGCTGTGATCTACCCGAAGTACACGTAAACAAAGATGGACACGTAAGCATTGATCAAGGGATCAGAAGATGCCTCTTGGTTGATCCAGATTTTGATCTACCAGGAAGGACGGGCGAATTTAGTGTTAGAAAAAGTGAGTAGCGAGAGGGACAGACGATGAGCGGAATCGCGGTCGCTCTCTACATTCCGCACTGTCTCTTACTCTGTCTGACCAACGAACGAGTGGAATGCGAAAAGTAGCCCCGAACTCGCACTATTCAACGCAGAAAGTAGACAACATTCTGGAAAGGGTTAAAGTTAACGAAAAACGAAACCAACGTGCGAACCGACCGGTAGAGCCGAGAGAACGGACAAAGAATGCGAGGGCGATTGCGTTCAATCAAAATTGCACTAACTGTGTGTTCTAATATCAATAGAAAAAGCGAAACATAGAAGCGGTATCGATTTGAGCGGAAGAATGAAAAATACCGTACTTTTGAGATGCGAGTTCAATGCGGAGTTTAGCTATGTCACCCACATGACTTTTGTATTTTTTTCAATAATTATTGAATAAGTATTTATTTATTTTTGGCTGACTTTTTTTCGTAATAATATTCCGCTGTTTACAAAACCTGTGAATTCGATATATGAGTACTTTGGAAGCTTCATCCGACTCGGTTGTGTCTGTACAGCGAACACTCCGTGGCAGTTGGGAGGAATTTTCGTAGTGATCTAATTTCGATCTGATTTCGCCAAACATCACTTTGAGCAAAACATTGTTGACTAAATTGGATAAGCGTTGGTGAGATCTCCTGTCTAGAGTTCGACTCAAGTACGTTTGGTCTCTGGCCGGTTTCACTAATTGGGAAACGATATTCCGCATTTGTTCGAGGTCTTTTTTCGGTAATGAGGGGATGATTTCTACTAGCACTCACTAGAATCAGAAGAGCAAGCTTGTTTTAACTTCTTTATTGGAAGGTGACTCGAAGCATCAAATATTAGAAGAGAAACTGTAAAAAAATCTGCAGAATCATTTCACATGGGTGGATATTTTTCTTGATCACGCTTCATTCGATTGCTAAGCCGGTGAGGATCGCTTCATGGTCAATGTTCTCCACCTCTCCATTTCGAATATCTCTTACGCTTTATCGTGCATGAGAAGCAGCAGGCGGCATGCAGAGACGAAATCAAGCGGTATCCTTCTTCAATGTTCGATTGCTTGAGATTACGAGATGGATCAAGTATAGATTTGAAGAATCTTGATGAAGAATCATGCAATGTAGTAAATTCTTCAGTGCCCATGATAACCATGGCAAATAAACCATCTGAAATCAGTAAAACGTCTCAAACATCGGTTATCTTCACGGGCGTATTCTCGTTTGGATCGAGAATGTTCTCTATCTTATTGTTTGTAGTAGAGTTCGAAATACATCATCTCTTTATTTCACACACTCTCTCTCTCTCACAGTTTAGAAAGGCGAGAGAGTGCATGAAATGAAGACACAATTACTCATATTTCGAACTCATTAGTTTGTAAAGCACTCATTCAACATGCTGATCTTCGCCTCCCACTCCCACTCCACGATCATCGTACCATTAGTGAAGCCCCGGGAGATTATGGATTCGTTCCACGAAAAGCGGCATGCACGTTAATAATATCTGTAAATATAGTCACCGATGCATGCGATGGGGCGACAATCATTTCTCTAACCTCTACAATCATCAGAATTTGTATGCCTCTTCTCTAACATTTGCCACTTTTCTCAATCTCAGGGGTTTCTCATCTGACTCTAGAATATTCCTATTGTTCTTTAAACTTATTGTTTGCAGTGCGCTCATTAAACTTTCGGAGTGCGTACGCCCACTCACTCCTCAACCACAGAACCACTTCGGAAACCCCGGGGGACGATGGATGCGTACAACAAACAGTGGCTGCACGTTAAAATATCTGAAAATACAGTCACAGATGCATGCGAAGGGATGAAAACCTCTTCTCCGATCTATGTTGTGGATATCAATCATCTGAGACCATGTGCCTCATCTCCAACATTTGCATCTTACCTGGCTCCAAAATAACCTCATAGTTTATATAAACTTTTACTTTGTAGTGCGGTCAGTGAGCATGCTGATGCTGTTAACCACGATCACAAAACCTGAACGGAAGCCCCGGGGGACAATGGATTGCCACGCCTTTTATTGATGATTTACATTTCTCTATAGTTAATTTACGACTACCTTTGTGCAGAACAAGTTATTGTTGTCCGTCTTACAGCCGGCTTTGCCTGTGGGTTCCACCTAGCGTTACGACTGTAAAACAGATTGACGTGGACACCTTCACGCTAATATTTTCTGCGGAAACCCCAATCAGATACCAATCGTTATTGCGCAGTGGACGATGCGTTCAAGGATTTCCGCGATTGAATCGTGCAGCTCTGGCGCGATTACGTGTATTTTTCATTTTTGAACTGTATTTAAATTTTCAGTAATCGGTATTGCATTACGTGTATTTTTCATTTTTGAACTGTATTTAAATTTTCAGTAATCGGTATTGCACTAAATGCTCTTCTGCTTTACCTGATCACCAAATACAGTAAACTGCAACTTGGAAGCTACAAACATCTGCTAAGAATCTTCGCGTGCTATGACATTTTCGTGGCCGTTCTCCTCTCAATTTGTCAACCTGTAAGATTCTATTTTTAACGACAACAAAAGATATTTCAAAACAACAATATGTTGTTTACAGATCTCGTATTCAACCGGCACTGCGATTGGCGTGTTTTCTCGCTCTTTCCCGAACGATGCGGTAATCACACAACATGGAAGGAATTACCACGCAACAAATAATGAAAAATAACTGCAATTTAATATAAAACTTTCACTTCCACATTTTACTGACAAATCACATTACGTTTTTATCGACAGCCCCTCATTAAAAAAAAATTAAATATTAAAATATTCAGTACATTTGCGCCCTTTCTTGCGCTTGCATGACCGGTCCTTTCTCACTGATGAACATCAACTTTCTCCATCGTTTCTGGGCAGTCAAAAGGTTGTTCTTCAAATAATTAACACTCATGTCCATTTCTAATTCCAGAACTCACAAACTTGTTCTATTCTCTAGACCACATTTTCAAATATGCGTCATCCTCTATCCTATCTGTGGTGCTGCGATGTGGTTGGTAAATTCAAGTTCGATTTTATGCCAAAAATTCGGGTTTCAGGTACTGTGCCAGCATCTCACTTTGTCACAATTCTATAGGCGAAGACATTATTCGTCGTTCAATACCAGACTCGCAAGATGTTACCGTAACCGACGGGTGGCAGATTCTGTTCATCTGGGTAAACTCGTGTCTTTACCGTTTTCTTTTTTTCTTGATTGGCTATCTATGTAGATAGAGGAAGTGACTGTGGACAGTTCAGGAGAAAGGCGAGCTCAATATTCACGGATTAGGAACCATGCTCTTTGCTGGATCCGTCGTTATCGTTAATTTGGTCATTGGCTGCATTCTTTTCGCACGAACGGTACACCATCTGAGGACAGAAAATACATTTAGCGCTAACTACCGAGTGTACCAATTCAAAATCCTCCGAGCGTTACTTGCACAGGTTCGTCTAAACGCATTCACTAGTACAGATGAGTATTTTAGAGCGCAATTCCCATTATATTTGTATATATTCCTGTGGGAATCGGCATGTCATTGCCCGTATTGATCACTGATGAGCGAAAGGGCGAATTTGACGCATATTTTGCGCTAATATCGACTTTTCCCGCTCTGGATGCCGCTGTTATCATTTTCCTGATGAAAGACTATCGCGATGGACTCCTCGGCATGCTTCGTCCAAGACGAAATCGGATTGAAGTGGTCACCGAATTGAATGAATAAAATTGTAATGCGTATTGTTAGCGGAGCACCTCGCTCAGTTGCGATCACCCAGAAGAAATGATGGAGAGGTCCTCCTCGTGAGAAAAAAAGCCTCCGGCCTTGTCAGTACAAAGGGCATTTCTCACAACTGAACTTTCGAGAACTGTACTTTCATCCGATACCAGCATACCAAAAATTGTATAATAAGCACACACGTGCAGCACTCGATGAGTAGAAAAATATAGACAACAGGACAGATTCCGATTTTCAAAATTACATTGTTGATGTGAAAATTACATTTTTGATGTTAAAATGATTGTTTGGTTCTTGTATCTATAGAACAATTTTTTCAATTATTGTAAAGAAATCCGCGTGCATTGTTCTGTTCTGTATTGAAATCAGGAAATTGTTCGAAAACGAATACTCGAATACTCGAAACGAATACCCAATCTTTATTCACTTTATTGACGATGCAACAATCGATACTACCGCAGCTGTCAGATTTTTAGTAGAAACTGCGTGGCTAATTGTTCTAAATATTTTTTATTATGATGCATATGATATTTAAGAGAGCGGATCGGTAAGCTTCGACCATTTTCGACCACCCCGTGGCCACGACCCCCCGGAATGAGAACCGTCCGCTCATTTTTTTTTTTTTTTT